>MNCI01010330.1:175177-285783 GCA_015680685.1 Gnetum montanum
TGTGTGTGTGTGTGTGATCCACCCTGTAAGTTTGTCCCATAATAAGCGTTCTTCATGATGGTATGAACTGTTTTCATATTGATTGCTAATGTTTGGTTTTTACCTTTAAGTCACAATGTTGATACTAAGGTATGCTTCTTTTGATATGGCAAGCAATGAGACCACTTCATCCATCCATCCACCAATTTCTATGGTTTCTCTCAGCTTAGAAATGTACAGCCCCTTTCTAATAAGAACTTTAACGAATCGATGACTGGGGATTTTTCAAACCAAGGAGGGACTCAAGGATTGAAAAGGGTGCGACTTTAAAGGAACTTGATGCTTTTATGTTGGTCATTCTCTTGGGTGCTTGAATGTTTCTTCTTGAGTTTTCTTGCCATTTCGATGTTACCCAATTATCAGAAGCTGAGACAATAAAAATAAGAAGTCTTTGCATGGTGTGGTTCTCATGCATAAAAACACAAAACATAAAAAAAAAAAAATCAAGTGAGAATTCAAAGCACACCCCTTAGATGAATAAACTTGGGCTACAAGCACTAGTTATGGAACCAAAAGTGTTCCCTCTAACTAGGGTCCTTCTCGCTTCCCATTCTCTCCTCCTTGTTTCGTCAAAATGATGGTGGCTCTTGGGTGAAGGTATTCTTATTACTTCAAGGGGATGGATTAGCTGAATGCATTAATGCGAAGTCACTGGATGTGGTTTGTTTGAGGCCAGACTTGGAATGGGATCTACTAAGTCACATTAACCATGAAACACACAAGGGGCTGTACACCACCTTGTTCTTGGGATTCCATTCCATTCTCTTTTCTCTATCCTTCTCTCCGTTGTTCACCTCATTGCCGGTTGTATCATTAGTGTATATTTTGGTTGATGCATTGTTTCTTTTTGGTAAATTCTTGTGGTTAAGACTTTAACTCTTGTTTCCAAATGATATTCCTAGAGCCTACAAACTCTTTGAATGTGGATTTGTCAGGAAATTAAGGGCATGAGCTTGCTTTGGGGAGGACCCACTGACATTCCTATTTGGAGCCTTAGTTAAATTATTTCCCTTAACATTTTTGAAATTAATTTTATTTTTGTTAATTTCCATCTTGACATCCACTTCATCGATGCCATAGTTGTCCCTTTTTATCTATCTTTCTTACTCCTTTTCTTTCTCTATTCTAACACTACCAGAGGTTCACGATTAGTCATGGGGGTACGGGGCCTGATTTTTTCGATTTTCTCCTAGCCCCGAAATTTTTGATTTTCTTCCTAACCCCTACACCTTCAGTAGTCATCCTTAACATATTCCTAGATCCATATCAGCCATACCACAACCTAGCCAATTAGTTTACACTGAAGCAAGGTATCAATTACATGATGATTCAATTACCCTTGCTAATATATGATTGTGTTGTGTGTGCAGATGGTGGACATGCAAACAACGGATTGGATCTAGAGCAAACATTTAGAATGGAGCAGCACTGAAGAAGCTATGCAAGGAGCAAGATCGATGGCACACTTACGGATGGACAACGAAGATGCAATCTTAGCATTGGCAGTAGCGACATTTCTCTCTCTCTCTCTCTTTCTCTCAGCTGCCAACAAAGGCTTGATGTCATTGTAATAAGGTGTTCACCCTTGTTGTCATGAACACTAGTTTTGTCAAGTCTTGTAATAATGATCCATTCACATGTCATCCCATTAGTTCCATTCCACTCAATAATTTCATACCTACCTAATATTATTGTAAGGAACTCGAGGAAGGGTTTTCATTCAGTCATGGGGGTATGATGAGACGCGATATCGCATGCACCGTGATATCGCATACGCGATATGCGATATCGCGGTCCACCGCCAAATCTATAAATAAGAGGTGGCACTCCCCTCATTTCTCATCCTAGGCTAGAAGTAGCGAAGCTCTGGCAGTTTAGTCACTCCAGAGATAGAATATTTTCCATGTGCCTGCAATAGGAGTCCCCAAGTGAACAGATCTTTATTCGAGCAGCTTTGTACCTAAACACAAGTTGTGTATAGCAATAAAGACGAGCTTTGTGGATAAACCTTGCAGTACATGGAATAGGTTTATTACATGTTATTTATTACCTGTTGTTAGCGTGGCATGAGTACGACTTGGTTACGAGCATTGACGAATGTGTACGGCTAACCAAGGAATCGGCTACTCATCGCGATTAGATTCTCTCACCCTTGTCTTCTAGAACGCGGGATGAGTACGACTTGATTACGAGCATTTACAGATGTGTACGGCTAGTCAAGGAATCAGCTTCTCATCACACTTAGGCTAGTTAGGTGCCTTAGTATGACCACTTCGAGCACGTGCATTACGTGTGGTGATCCCAGTAACGATTAGCGTTTGGTAGCCACAGTTGCATAGTTCAGGGTGTGTACGGTAAGTGGGAACGGATGCTGACGCTATAGGACATTAGTTAGAGTTAGTTAGTTTCTCAACCCTTCACCCTTTAGCATAGGAGATAAAACCATAAAAGACCAAAAAAATCATATACCTCGGACTTACTTAACCATACACCGTGACAACAACAAGTAAGTCTAGGAAGACACCCGAAGTGTTCCATGGGGCGTTTAGGCATTTAGTCTGCGGAGTTCGACTGGATCGTGCTTGCTACGCTCATTTCGTATGGTTGAGTGTAGGGGTACCTCGCCACTCATCACTAGAAAATGTTAGTGCCAAACTATTTAAAACATGCATGGAAACATCCAACCCACTTATTAGCTCTTGTCCTTAGAAAATAAACCAAACAAAGAACTTACAAAATGATATCATTCACTCTAATCATACATAGGAAAAAATGATGAATAAGAAAACCTAAACACTAAAATAGAAAGTTAAAAAAAGAACATATCTAGACTCTCTAAAAATAAAGCACACTCTGGTTCAATAAAATATGTGTTTTCAAATGATCAAAACTTAATTATCATCAATGTTAAATAGATTAACAAGTGAAAATATACATCACTAAAGATGATAAATGAGAAACCTATAGTTTATGGCCCACAAAATGTGTAGTCCATTTTCCAAATGTTCACTTATGAGTTTAGTCATTGGGGAGATGCCCCATCTTGAATCAAAAACTAATAAGTGCATTTTCACTTTTTTGTTTTAATTTTTTTTTATCATTTTGATATAAGAAATAGAATTGATATAGGATGGTCAAAATGGAGATAGGCTAGTGGTATTCTATGTGATAAAAAAATACCAATAAAACTAAAAGAAAAATTTTAGAAGACAACAATCAAGCTTACTATCTTATATGGTGCTAAATGTTGGGCAATACAAAAAAGACGTGAACAACAAATTAGTGTTGTAGAAATGCGAATGCATAGATAAATGTTGAATGCTTTTAGAAGAGACAAACTACATAATATAGATATTAGAGGAAGACCTGGAGTGATTCCTATTTCAGATAAGTTATAGAAATAGTGACTTCGAGGTTTGGACATATTCAAAGAAGATTAGATAATGAGTCTATAAGATTTCTATAACATTGTTCCAGAAAAACCACCAAAAGGAAGACCAAAAAAGACATGGAAAAAAAACAATTGAAAATGATTTGAAGAAACTTTAAATAAACTGTCTCTTCATAAAAGTGAATGGAAAACAAGAACATCTTTCCTACCTTCCTTGTGCTTTTCATTTTGAAGTCTCAACAATCATTTTGAGGTTCCTTTTCATGTTTAAATTTGTTTATTTTCATTCTAAGGCATTAAGAAGCATTCCTTTCGATAAAGATTCATGATTATAGCAACATTCTAGCAAGTTTTTAACACAAATTAAGCTTTAATCTCACATTTATATGGAGAACATGTTTCAAGCAGTGTTCTTAAGAGATTTCTTCATGAAAACTTATCCTTTCAAGGTCTTTGGGCATCATTTCTAAATCATTTGAGTTGAAGCCATTAATTTATTTAATCATGGGACATTTTCCCATTGGTTTCTAGGTATTACAAATGCCACTCTCTGTTATAGTGATGAACATTGTTTTGCTTATATATACTATCATTAATAAATAGCATTTTTAATATAGAATAAACTTTTTTCAATAGCCCTATAATTTCTCTCTCTTTGCACCTACTTTGACATATGCTAGATTGTGAGAATTTGAGAAATTTTACTTTTTACTACATGGAACTATACTAGTTTTAAATCTTCTTTACATTTGTAATCCAAGTTTCTCTTAATGTATAGTTACTTGCAACATTAATTTTGGATTGTCTTTTTACTAAATTTATTTTATTTACTATTATTTTTAATTTGAATAATCTAAATTTAATTTCAATCAATTCTATGTTATTTTATGATTAAGGAAAACTAACTACATATCTCTCCAGATATTGAAAGTGAAAATTGAGAATACCCATAAGGTGATGGAGTTTTTGTTTCATAAAAGCTACAAAATAATTAAACCTTTTAATCAAAGAAAAAGATCCCATGTATATCAGCTTTTTGTATCATTATTTTTTATTTATTGAAAAAGAATAAAACACAAAAACAGAATCTTCGCGAAATTATTGATATAAATAACAATAAAACATTTTTTTAAAATGAAAATTATCAAGTTGTGGTTACCTGGACCTACTCCCACCCTAGCATGACAAGATGAGGAAGTTAAATTAATTCTTGTTCATACTATTGCTTTTCCAGTATAAAATAAGGTACTTGGAAAACGTTCGTTGAACCTTCACAGGATACAATTTTCTTATAAGCGGTCTTAAAAAACTATATGAATTCTTGAACTTTCAATTCCGTCATTCCAAGCTTTTAGAAATCATGTGATATTTGGTCTTTCATCAGTTATAAATTATTGAAAATATTCATTCATCTTTTTCACCTTGGATTTCCTTGCTTAAGAAATTATAAAATAAGACAGATAAACCTCGAGATCTTTATACCATTGTTTCTGTACCTATATTTTTACCGTGCCCAAAGGTGATACACCTGCTTATTTTTACCAGAGTGACATGCCCATTGTTTACAAAATGCCATATCTCCTTAACCTATATTTCATTATATCTGAAGGCAACACATCTCAGCATGCTTTTTAGAATCAAACCTATAACTTATATAATTGGAAAACAACCCAGTTGCTCATGGATTTGTCACCGAGTACATTTATAAATTAATTATTTTAACGGATTACCCGATCACATTGTCAAAATTGTTGTTATGCAGAGAATGTTACAGAATTTTTTGGAAAAATAAAAAATAAAAATATGATATTCATTATTGGCTTCTACCAAACCAGAAGACTCCTTTCCTATGGCTGCCCTATGGCCAGCCCCATTACATACAAAGAACTGAAAGGCCATATGCCATAATAATATCGAACCAGTGAAATGAGTAACATACACACAAGAACATTCACCTCCTTTTCCTTGATTTGGGTTTCACAGGGCCTCTTGGAATCTTGCTGAGCACCTTCTGATCAAATTTCCTGAAGTGTTTCATAATCTCTTTACTTGCTTTGTTTGCTCCACGTTCTATAGCCTCCCCATACCTTTCACACACCACCGGCACAGTGTGAGCCAGCGCAAACACTGCCATCAAACCAAAATCATTAATATATGGCTGTATTCAGTCCAAGGTTCCTCGAAGACTATGAAATAACAAGTTTAGATATGTAAGAAAAGTTACTGAATCTGAACCAGGATGTAGGCATGATTTTTGAATCTTTATAATACTTAGTCAAGGATTTCAATAGAATTTTATGGCTGGCCTACCTATGTAGCACAGGGTCAGAAAACTGCAAGCGTCACCAATCACCGAAAGTAGCCACAGGCTGCCGAGCATCTGAAAAAAAAAAACCGTGTTTAACAGAAAATTAACATGATTGTGGAAAGTTTTAAGTTGATTTAATTTATTAAAAATCATGGATTAATGGATTTTATGGGTAATAGGAAATGGCACCGTTAGGAATTTCTTGAAATCCTTGCCAGATGAGATATCATAAAGCATGGCCAACCATCTGTTGATTTCGAGCCTCACAGCAGAGGCAGCACTCAGAAAGGTATCTTCCGAAAACATCAGGTTAAGCCTCAAAGGAGAGCTAAGAATAATTAATCCAAATCAGCATGTTCAAAGCTTCAAATCATAAACCACAGTGAAAAATAATCATAGAACTTGAAAAGAAATGACTGAAATCTTCTATTTGGGTTGTGGGTGTGTAGTGCATGCTTACCTTTTGGTGATCAGCTGCAGCTTAGAAGACACAAAAATGAAGAACATGAGGCAAATAAATAAGTGGCAAACCAGAGTCACAAAGTGGTACTCTGCGCCTTCCATCAGACCCCATACGATCGTTCCAGCAGCAATGGACAGCAGAGCCCCTTTCTTGTCCTTCCAGAGCAAGATTTCTCTTGCTGCATATTCATCAAATTCAGACCATTTCATAAGATTATATTATGTATATGTGTAAGATCTGATCCGCTATTTGAGTTTCTGTTCAAAACTTTTGCATGAACTATACAAACTTCTAAAATCTCTGGCGCACATCCATATATGCAGAGCCGAATTTCACACCTAGAAGGAAGAATCCAAATAAAAAATTTGTACCTTTTCCAACATTGAGGAAGGCCTGCAGGGACTCCTCTCCACCGAAAAGCTTTCTGAGTTTGTCAGACATCCCGACTCCTCTTTCATGATCAGATTCAGTATCAGAGGCAGAAGAAGATGGTGAGCTACTGCTGCTCATTCTTGGCAGAGAAAATGATGATGGTAAGCATATGTGAATGCAGGCCAGACTTATAGGATGACAAACTCTCCCACATAACTTGCAGACACAGCAACGCAATCCAGAGGCAAGGAATTAAAGAAAAAGGAGAGAGGGTGCACAAGCGAGGAATATCTATATAGTTGGAACAAGAATTTTAAGATGTCTTGGGCCGGCTGCTGAGATTTTGCTTTTGCTTTCTTTGAGCATTGGCAGGTTCTGTACTGTTTCTTTCAACTTTGGCGGAATTTGAGGACATGAGGTGAGGTGGGGTGGTGGGAAAAGAAAAGTTTGTCAGGAATAAATTATCCAACGGGGCAATGAGCCGATTCCTTCATGGTGTGATGGTGGCGACTATTTTTATTATTTCAATTTCATGAAAAGCAAATGGGCAATCTGCTATGATTTGGCAGCTCGGCATGCACCGCCCATTTGGTCCTTTTGAGACTCATATTTAATATAATCCGAGATTTATTTGTCACAGTAAGGGAAAAGCCACCGTTCCATGGTAATTAACATGTTCCAGGTCTTCACTGTCTCGTATGCGCTGTTTAATCTCTCCCCTCTTCAGCATGCCTCTCACTGTTTTGTACTTAGTATTTACATTAACGCATGTCTGTTACTAAAAATAGCAAATAAAATTGATGGAACATTAAAACACACAGTGGAATTTACGTTGAAAACTCTTCAATGCAAAGGATAAAAAATCACGGTAATCAGTGCAGAGCTCTGTTATTTTCTTGGAAAGTTACAGCAAGAAACAGGGCAGAACCATGCCTCTTCCAAGTACAACCCAATCTGTTAAAGTTTTTTCAACACTTATAACCATATAGAATTTCTAAATTACAAATACAAACTTTCATTACAGAATGGATATTACAACAAAAGGTTACATCTTGAAGATCAACACCAAATGGAACAAGCTGATTTGCCTTCAATTATCCAATAATCTTCAAAATTAAGAGTTGCACTGCTTCTATGATGTAGGCTTACACTAGTCCCAAACCAAGCTGTTTCCTGCACATTAGATGTTTACTTGCAGGAACAACTTTTGTTAAAAAATCAGCAACATTCCTTTGAGTATCAATTTTGTCCACCTCTAAATCTCTCCTCTCAAGAACCATCCGGATGAAATGGTATTGAATGTCAATGTGTTTTATTTTTGAATGAAACATTGCATTCTTTGCTAGATGAATTGCACTTTGATTATCACAATGCACAACAAACCTGGCTTGCTTTATCATAAAATGTTCAAGCAATCTTTTCAACCAAATCATCTCTTTAGCTACTTCTATCAATGCAACATATTTAGCTTTTATGGTAGATAAAGTAACAATAGCTTGTAACTTAGATACCCAACTAACACCACCACAACCCATTGTGAAAACATACTTGGTAGTGGATTTTCTACTTTCATGACAAGAAGCAAAATCAGCATCTACAAAACCAACAATATCCAAAGAACAACCTCCAAAGCATAAACATTTCTTTTGTGTACCTTTCAAATATGGAAGTATCCATTTTACTACCTGTCAATGTTCCCACCTAGGATTGCTCATGTAACAAGAAACAACTCCCAACTCCCATTGCGTAAGCAATATCAAATCTAGTACAAACTATTGCATACATCAAGCTACCAACAACTGATGCATAAGGAACATTTATCATTCTATTTTTATTTGCTTCATACTTTGGACAATTGTCTTTAGATAATTTAAAAGGTGTTGCTAATTGTGTTGAAACTGAATTACAATGAACCATATTAAAACATTCCAAAATTCTTGAAATATATTCACATTGACTTAACCAAAGCATACCTTGCTTTCTGTCTCTTTGAATATGCATGTCCAAAATCTTCTTAGCTAGACCAAGATCTTTAGTAGCAAAACATTTAGACATATTATACTTAAAACACTTAATTTCAATATGATCATTGCTAGCAATTAGCATATCATCAACATAAAGTAAAAGAATAGTAAAAAGAACCTTGTATAGAGCCTTTAAAATATATGTAATGATCATATTCAAATCTTGTATAATTCTCATTATGCATAAAATTATCAAATTTCTTATACCACTACCTTGATGCTTGCTTCAAACCATACAAGCCCCTTTTCAATGTGCAAACTAGATTAGGATTAGATGCATCTACAAAACCTTCTTCTAAGTTACCATGTAGAAAAGTTATTTTGATATCAAGCTATTCTATTTCTAAATTTAAATTTGCAACCAAAGAAATAACAACTTGAATAGAATATATTTCATATCATGGGAAAAAATCTTATGAAAATCAATACTAGGCTTTTGTCCATAACCTTTAACCACAAGTCTTGCCTTGTACCACATAGAAGCATTAGCCTCCTACTTAATTACATAGATCCATCTATTTTTTAAAACTTTCTTTCATTGTGGAAGCTTTACCAAGTCCTAAGTATTGTTAAAATGCAAAGCTTTGATCTCCTCAACCATAGCCTCTTGCTATTTATTAGCAGTAGGACAATGTACAGCTTCCTGAAAAGATTCCAATTCACCTCCATCAATAAATAAAGCATAATACAAAGAGGGTGAATACCTTTGTGTTGGTTTTTGGGGACGTAAAGATCTCCTAATTTGTTGTATAGGAGTTACTAGAGGTGCATGAGCATTTGCATCAGATGTAATAACATCACTTGTTATTATCTTTATATCATCATCAGTATCGACATCAATAACATCATTGTGCATATATGGTTGAATTTCATAATAAAGTTGATTTGAAGATACAGAAATAGGAACTTTAACATCTGATGGGACACGATATTGCATGGGCTGCGATATCGCGGGGGAAGACGCGATATCGTGGTGCTCTGCCAAGTCTATAAATAAGAGGCAGCTCTCCCTTGTTTCNCGGTGCTCTGCCAAGTCTATAAATAAGAGGCAGCTCTCCCTTGTTTCATCATCTAGGCCTAGATCGTAGCAAAACTCTGGCAGTTTTACCTCTCTAGGGATAGAATAATTTCCATGTGCCCACAATAGGAGCTCCAAAGTGAACGGATCTTTATTCGAGCAAATATTGTACCTAAACACAAGTTTGTGTACAGAAATAAAGACGAACTTCTTGGATAAACCTTGCAGTGCATGGAATAGGCTAAATAGGATTTTAATTAATGTTATTTATTCTTTATCATTTAATTGCTTTATTAGTTAATTAAATCTCTCTCAACCCTTCTCCCATAGTTAAGTGCATTCAGTACGACCGCTTCGAGCACGTGCGTTACGCTTGGTGATCCTAGTAACGAATAGCGTTTGGTAACTAAGGTTGCATTGGTTCAGGGTGTGAACGGTAAGTGGGAACGGATACTGATGCTAGGCTAATTAAGGCTTAGTTAGTTAGTTAAAGTTAGTTAATTAGTCTCTTCACCCTTCACCTCATTAGCATAGGAGATAAAATAGAAAAGATATAAAAATCATATACCTCATACTTACTTAACCATACAACTGTGACAAATACAAGTAAGTCTGGGAAGACAACGAATGATTAACCTTAATTGTTCCATGAGGCATGTAGGCACTTAGTCTGTGGAGTTCAACTGGATTGCGCGTGTAATGCTCGTATTCGTATGGTTGAGTGTAGGGGTACCTCGCCACTCATCATTGGCACTGTTGCTGGGGACTAAGTTGTTTGTGCACTAAGTAGAACATAGGAAATTATCCACATCGTTGGGAGCTTAAACGAACCATTAGGGTTAATTAAATGAAAAATTATATAATGGTTAATCAGCATACAGAATAAGACACAATGTTTTCTTCTTCTTCTCATAAGAGCCCTTCACCACCTAGGGATCATACAAGAAACAGTCGGCAGTCTAAAACACATAATCAAAATCTGCCAGTCCCTCAATAGTACCAGGTAGTGTATACTCATCCCGATGAGTATATACCCGATTTTACTTTTATCCTCCATTAGGATGAACAACTGCATTGGTGAGATTTGCAAGGTAACATAGTGTTACCTCCAGATCGGGCAGTCCCTAACATGCTCCTTCGTGCTCTTGCACTGATATGCATGACACAGCTATACGCTGAATATGTTATAAGTGATTTTGACACAAGGGATTACCATCCCATAGTAGGACAACGTTTAAGGAACTCAAGGCAGGAGAGCCACCATACATTGTTGAAGGGCAAAGGGGTCTCGCATGTCCTAAGAGAAATTGGAGATGGTGAACCAATTATAACAGGTTCTCCATCAAATGATGTTCCCCCTCCTAACAATAGTGAGGAGGTGGGGTATCAGAACCTATGCTCCATGATACACAACCCTAGTTCTAATCCCCGTGAACGCCAACTATTCATTGAGGGAACAAAAACACATGACAAGGACAGGCACTCGGATCATCATCACGATCGGGGGCGTAGCCATCAAAGAGAAGGTAAGAAACATCGTCATGGCGATGGTTCTCCTTATTCTTCCCCTTCATCACATCATTCACCCTCTCCTTTCACATCATGGTGCAGTCATAAAGAGCATAACGGTGAGGATAAGGGTAAGCAAAATGAGAGACCTCGACGAGAGAGTCGAGAGTGAGGACGAGGGTATTCAAGAGAATCAAGGCATGAAAGAAGGGAAAGTAGGGAACAACGTAGGCATCATAGACTTCATGAAAGAGATGATCATGACGAACCCCTACTAGTAACTTGAAGTATGCTAGATATTACAGAGGTAGTTCAGATACCTACAAGGCATCAAAAAGATAGCCGGATCAAACGACTAGATATGAATAATATCCCCCAATTTGAGGGAGGATACAATGTTGATCCGCAGAATCATTTACAGGCATTCCATGATGCCTGCACCTTACAAAATATTGAAAACAAGTAGCAGAAACTAAAGCTGTTTCCTAGGACACTCATAAAAGAAGTAGAGAGTTGGTACCGGTCCGTAGAGCTGGAAACCATTAGGAGATGGAGTACGATGTTAGAGTTGTTCAATGATAAATACCAAACATACTCCAGAGTGTCCAACTTGAGTAAGCAGATCCAAGGATGGAAGAAGGGTAATCACGAACCCTTGGATGCTGCCATGGGCTGATATTATGCATTGCTACATCGTTGCCCAGGCCATGGTTATGCACAACAGGATTAACTATGCCACCTCGTAGATGGGCTAAGGCATGAAACTAGGAGAACCCTTGGGACATATGCCCAAGGGAGATTATTAGAACTTAGATCCCATGAAGTTCATCAATTGCTGGAGCAAGTAGCTAAAGAAGAAGGGGAGCTATGGAAAAGAGAAAGCGTGGAAGAATATAATGGTGATCCTTCCCTTTGAAAGAAGGGAGTAGGATTCTGCGATGAAGAGGATGAGTCACCACTCAAAGAGTTGGTGAATAGAAAAACCTTGCCACTTCAGAAGCTAACAATGGAAGTGGCAGCTAAGGTAGATTAGATATAAGACTCCTTAGATAGTAGACTTGAACTTATCCTGAAAATCATAGAGGAGTCTAAGGAGGAACGAAGTAGTAACCAAGACAAGAAAAAGTGGAGAGATTCAGGCCATGCACGTAACAAGGGAAAAATGAATATCGCTGATGAGGTTGTGGATTCAGATACAGACAATGACGATGGATGTGAGATCTGCCAATATGAACATCCTAAGGGATGCTGCCCAATAATCTCACATCTACAAGAGTCTAGGGTGTTGCACTCAACCCAAGACTTAACAGACGGCAAGCACCCCGAAGGTTACCTTATCCCCAAGGTAACCCAAGGCAATTCCACCAATCGTTAACGTACTATCCAAGTGGAACTCTGCAACAACCTATCAGGAAACACCAACAGTGGCAACACCCACAGTCATGGGGCATGCCACTACCTAGACAACAATACCCTTACCGGCAACCAGATCCATATGGCTACTACGTGCAGCAGCCAGTTTCTCCAAGTGACTCTATGGGTCACACAACTCCACAATGTCACTACCAAGTTCGGGAGTATTTTAGGACTCCTTCTCCTCCGAGAGATGCTCCAGATCCATACCATCCTCCAAATCCATCCGCCTCTCTTATGTCGGTAGTTCCACTACCTCCTGCTCCAACAATGCAAGGGGAACTCCCCACTCAACTGCGGCAACGTAATGCTACAAGAGTTGTAAACCTTTGACCCACTATTGGTTTTGACAACCAAAAGAAGAGAAGACCTTTCTTCAGAACCAAAAGCCCAAACAAGCTCTCACAACCACAAGCGGTTGAGTCCGTACATGCTCCTCCAACATACAAGGCTTCGGAGCTCCCTTCAAACCAACAACAGGGCTTAATGTATACGGTTATGTTAACACATACTGTTACTGATTGGATCAAGGTAGGCTGCCTTCTAGGAAACTCTATGACCCTGGAAGTCCCTTAATCTACCTCCACGTCACCAGGAACGAACCACATAAGGCTCTTCTTGACTCAGGTTCCGGAGTCAACTTAATATCACAAGAAATGTATCAAGCTTGGAACTTGCCTCCACTAAAGAAGAGCAATATTCAACTAGAGCTAGCTGACTAGTCCATCACCATTCCATTGAGATTAGTGGAGGACATTATTACCACTATGTGTGGTTGGTCATACCCAGCTGATTTTCTGGTGATAGAAGTCAACAACAACAAAGGGGACTTCCCAATTATAATGGAAAGGGCATGGCTAAGTACAATAGATGCATGCCTAGGAATTCATGATCTTTCCTTGGAAATATTTAAGGTAAACATTTATGGGAAGATCGAGAAGAAGAAAGTTCCATGCATCACATACAGTGACTCAGAGGGTGATGACATGGGGGAATGCTCAGCATTTCCTGCATGTAACCGGTGTGCACCAGAGGATAACATTAAAAGGTGCCTATATGTAGCAACCACTCAACAAGAGAACACCTTGTGGTTGATAGCTAATCGAAAGAGCAACCCACCAACACGCATGGAACAAACTGGGGGAACAACTCACACCCACAACAAAGGCATAGATACATTGGAATATGAGCATCTCTGACTTCCACCCCTTAATCTAAGAATATCAATTGGGAGAAGTTGGATACTTCTAAGAAATTCAAATAGGCGTTCATTATTTCAGATCTTTCTCTTTCCATTTAGTCATGGAGGAGATGGCCACCTATGCTGATCATTTGGGGCCCTCAGTTTTTTTTAGTTTTTTTTACACCTTTTTTTACACGTTTTTATTTTACACATTTTTGTTTTACACGTTTTTGTTCTACACGTTTTTGTCTTACACATTTTTGTTTTACACATTTTTGTTTTACAAATTTCTTTAACTTTTCTTGTTTTTGTTTTACAACATCGTTATACTTTTTCATTTTGTATGTGTGTGTGCATGCGTCATTTAATAAGTGTTCTTAATGATGGTATGAACTGTTTTCCTATTGATTGCTAATGTTTGGTTTTTACCTTTAAGTTATGATGTTGATACTAAGGTATGGTTCTTTTGATATAGTAGGTAATGAGTCCACTTCATCTATTCATCCACAAATTTCTATGGTCTCTCTTGGCTTGGAATTGTATAGTCCCTTTCATAATAAGAACTATAATGAATTGGTGACTGGGCATTTCTCAAACTAAGGAAGGACTCAAGGATTGAAAAGGGTGTGGCTTCAAGGGAACTTGATGTATTTGTGTTGGCCATTCTCTTGGGTGCTTGGATGTTTTCTTCTTGTGTTTTCTTACCATTTCGACGTTACCCAATTATCGGGAAGCTGAACAAATAAAAATAACAAAGTCTTTGCATGGTGTGGTTCTCACCCATAAACACATAAAAAAAAATGTGAGAATTCAAAGCACACCCCTTAGATGAAATAATCATTTGGGCTACAAGCATTGGTTACGGAACTAAAATAAAAATGTTTCCTCTAACTAAGGCCCTTCTCGCTTCCCATTCTCTTCTCCTTGTTTCGTCAGAATGGTGGTGGCTCTTGGGTGAAGGCATTCTTATTACTTTAAGGGGATGGATTGGCTGAATGCATTAATGTGAAGTCACTGGATGTGGTTTGTTTGAGGCCAGACTTGGAATGGGATCTACTAAGTCACATTAACCATGAAACACACAAGGGGCTGTACACCATCTTTTTCTTGGGATTCCATTCCATTCTCTTCTCTTCATCCTTCTCTCCATTGTTCACCTCATTGCTGGTTGTATCATTAGTGTATATTTTGGTTGATGCATTGTTTCTTTTTGGTAAATTCTTACGGTTAAGACTTTAACTCTTGTTTCCAAATGACATTCCTAGAGCCTACAGACTCTTTGAATGTGGGTTTGTCAAGGCATTAAGGGCATAAGCCTGCTTTGGGGAGGACCCACTAACATTCCTATTTGGTGCATCAGTTAAATTCTTTCCCTTAACATTTTTGCAATCTACTTTATTTTGTTTATTTCCATCTTGACATCCATTTCACCGATGTTATAGTTGTCTCTTTTTCTCCATCTTTCTTGTTCTTTATTCTTTCTCCATTCTATCGCTACCATAGCTTCACTCTTAGTCATGGGGGTCCTGGTCCAATTTTTTCGATTTTTTCCTAACCCCTACACCTTTGGTAGCCACTATGAAATCTCCAGATCCGTATCAGCCATAACACAACTCAACCAATGGACCTTTCACCGAAGCAAGGTATCAATTGCATTATGATTCATTTAATCTTGCTAATAAAATATTGTGTTGTGTGTTCAGATGGCAATAATACAAACAACAGATTGGATTTGGAGGGAACACTTGGAATGGATCGGTGTTGAAACAGCTATGCAAGGAGCAAGATTGATGACACACTTATGGATGGACAACAAAAGACGCAATCTTGGCTTTGGCAACAACAAAACTTCTTTCTCTCTCTCTTTCTCAGCTACCAAATAAGGCCTGATGTCAAATGTATAAAGTGTTCACTCTTGTTGTTGTGAACACCAGTTTTATCTTGTCTTGTAATGATGATCCGCTCACATGTCATCCCATTAGTTCCATTTTGAGTCAATAATCCCATACTGTCCCAATATTTTGTAAGGAACTCGAGGATGAGTTTTTATTCAATCATGGGGGTATGATGGGACGTGATATCGCATGGACCATGATATCGCATCCCACGCGATATCGTGTCTTCCCTCGTGATATCGCGGTGAGTCACCAAGTCTATAAATAAGAGGTAGCTCTCCCTTGTTTCATCATCTAGGCCTAGACCGTAGTGAAACTCTAGTAGTTTTACCTTTCCAGAGATAGAATAATTTCCATGTGCTCGTAGTAGAAGCTCCAAAGTGAACGGATCTTTATTCGAGCAAATATTGTACCTAAACACAAGTTTGTGTACGAAAATAAAGATGAACTTCTTGGATAAACCTTGCAGTGCATGGAATAGGCTAAATAGGATTTTAATTAATGTTATTTATTTTTTATTATTTAATTTCTTTATTAGTTAATTAAATCTCTCTCAACCCTTCTCCCATAATTAAGTGCATTCAGTATGACTGCTTCAAGCACGTGCATTACGCTTGGTGATCCCAGTAACGAATAGTGTTTGGTAACCAAGGTTGCATTGGTTCAGGGTGTGAGCAGTAAGAACAGATACTGATGCTAGGTTAATTAAGGCTTAGTTAGTTAGTTAAAGTTAGTTAATTAGTCTCTTCACCCTTCACCTCATTAGCATAGGAGATAAAACAAAAAAGATATAAAAATCATATACCTCAGACTTACTTAACCATACAACCATGACAAATACAAGTAAGTCTAGGAAGACAACAAATCATTAACCTTAAGTGTTCCATGAGGCGTGTAGGCACTTAGTCTGCGGAGTTCGACTGGATCACGTGTGTAATGCTCGTAGTTGTATGGTTGAGTGTAGGGGTACCTCGCCACTCATCAACATCCAAAATCAATTTTTTTGATTTTTCTTTTTCTTCTTTCTTATAAGCAAACATCTCATTTTCATTAAATAAAGCATCCCTATTTTTGATAATTTGTTTTATAGAAGGATCCTATGATCTATAGCCTCTATCATCTTCATTATAACCAAGAAAAATAAATCTTTGGAATTTTGCATCTAACTAAATCCTTTTTCCTTTTGGAATCAAATAATAAGCCTCACACCCAAAAGTTCTTAAATGATTATATGAAATCTTCTTACCTTTCCATAAAAATTTAGGGATCTTACCATTTAAAGGGAGGCTTGGAGATTGATTAATCAAGTATACTATCGTATTAGCAACTTCTGCTGAAAATGGTTTTCCAAGACCAGATTCTAATAGCATACTTCTAACACATTCAATGATGCATATATTCATCCTTTCTATAACACCATTTTGTTGTGGTGTTCTAGGAACGATTCTTATCCTTTGGATACCATTTTCTTTGCAAAAATTATTAAAAATAGTAGAGTAGAGCACTATTCTCCACCATTATTAGTTAATAAACATTTAATATATTTTTAGACTCCTTTTTAACTCTAGCTTTAAAGCTTTTAAAAATATCAAAAACTTGATCTTTAGAAGCCATGGGATAAAACCAACACTTTCTAGAATAATCATCTATGAATGTAACAAAATAAAAAGCTCCACCATGAGATTGAATATCCACCAAGTCAAACACATTTGAATATACATTCTACAATGCCTTACCTTTTGTGAAATGTTCTCTCCTAAAATTCACCCTATGTTGTTTTCCCATAACATAATGGTCACACAATTCAAGAGCATCCTTAAAAGTTGGAATAAAATTTTGATCTTGTAGTAATTTCATACCATGTTCACTTAAATGACCTAACCTGCAATGCCAAGCTTGCAAAACAATGTGCTTACCAATAAAAAAAGCAAAATCTTTCTGAACCATACCACACAATGTATATAAACTTAAATCTTTTTCTATTTTTAGAATAGTTATCCTTTAAAAATATTCTAGGATGACTTTCCAAAAGTTACAGCATAACCTGCATCATCTAATTGTATAACTGAAATTAAATTCTTTGCAACATCAGGAACATGTCTAATATTATTTAAAGTATACTTGCTGCCATCAAATTTCAAAATGGCAACATCTATAATGCCCAAAATTTTACAAGAGGGATCATCACCAAGATACACAAAATCACTTTGAATAGCTTCATAATTAAAAAAAAAAACCTTTTATCAGGGAAAATATGAAATGATGCACCAGAATCTAAAATCCAAGCATCTTTGTAAGTAGACATAACACATGCAACACTCATTGTAACACCATTATCAAATGCAGTATTTACTTCAAAAGAATTATCATCTTTACCTTTTTCTTAATATTTGTCTTTCCATCTATTTTTCTGGAAACACCAACCTCTCCGTAGATGGCCTAGCTTTCTATAATACTAGCAAGGACCTTTTCTTCCTTGTGATTTTGACCTTCCTTTGCTCTCAGATTTTCCTCTACTTGAATTTGTAGATTGATCCCTAAATTGTGTCCTTCCTCTTGATTTTGCTGGCAATGCTACATCTGTTCCAATCAACAACTACATTGATGCTTTTCTAGTTTCTTCATTCAACGAGGCAACAACATTAGAAAGTTTAAATTTATTGCCCATAATATTGGTAACAGTTGTAATAAGAGTATCCCATCCTCTTGATTTTGCTGGCAATGCTACATCTGTTCCAATCAACAACTACATTGATGCTTTTCTAGTTTCTTCATTCAACGAGGCAACAACATTAGAAAGTTTAAATTTATTGCCCATAATATTGGTAACAGTTGTAATAAGAGTATCCCAGCTTGATGGTAAAGAATATCGATAGTAGCAAACATAGTACCTCTTTATCTAAATTAATTTTTAGAGATGTAATTGTATAGCAATGGAATTAAATTCACTCACATGCTTTTTCGCAGTTCATCTTAAGGAGAAACAACTTTTTCATGACATGCATTTTATTTGATGGTTGCTCATAAGATTGTTCCAGAGACTATAGATGTTTTGCATTCAATAATATCAAATAAAATTGATGGAGAAATGCAGGGGTGTATTGCAGCTAAACACATTTGATCAAGAACATCCCATTGCCAATCTTCCATACCAACGGGTTGTGCAATCTTCCCTTGAATAGGCAAATCCATTTATTTCACAATTAAGTAATCTTCCATAATAATTTTCCATACGTGCTAATTGTTTTCATTCAGCTTTTCAAACTGCATTACCTTTTCAATCATGTTATCCATGGCTCCCATACCAGTTGTTCCTAAAAACATCAAATAAAATTGATGAAACAGTAAAACACAGTGGAATTTATGTGGAAAACTCTTCAATGCCAAAAAAACCAAGGGAAGCAGAGCTCTATTATTTTCATGGAGTTACAGTAAGAAACAAGGCAGAACAATGCCTTTTCCAAGTACAACCAATCAGTTATTGTTTTTTTCAACACTTACACATTTTCACATAACCATCTATTTTAGATAGAATTTCTTAGGAATATAGACTTTCCATTACAAACTTGATGTTACAACAAGTAGTTACATCTTGAAGATCAGCACCAAGTGGAACAAGATGATTTTGCTTCAATTATCCAACAGTCTACAATTTGGCCGGCGTTTTCATTGATTTTGTGTACATGTATTTACAGTAGTAATTTAATGATAAGGTTCTTCTTCCATTCGGAGTAAAATACATTAATAGCATCAACAAATTTACCTGCATTTTCATTGATTTTGTGTACATTTATTTATAGTAATCAACTAGTGATTTCACGATAAGGTTCTTCTTTCATTCGGAGTTAAATACATTAACAACATCAGTGCAGTTGTAAGAACTGAAGAGAGTTTGGAAAATGGAAATAATAATACCTTGACCACGATGTTGTATTCAACCTTAAAGAAGAGAGAGATAGTGTAACATTTCATGTCATGGTACCTAGTTTAAGTTATATTATTATTCCTCTATGAGATCAAATATTTTTATGAATCTTAATTTATAAAGTTCATAAAGTTAAAAGGTGCAAAGAGATGGATCATATTAGAGGCATTAAGTTTAATGATAAAAGGGTTTCATTCTTAAATAAGGAAATCTTGAAAAATAAATAATATATTTTCAAGGGCTAATTAATAAAGAATTCCCCAAAGATGAAGTTGAAGATGTGAAATTAAACAAAGCTATGACAAACTATATTTTCTATTTTGAAGTTGAAAAGCCCTTATGAAAATAAAGAATGGTAAACTTACAAAACTAGATGATATCCCTATAGAGCTATAGAAGTCTATGGAAAATGTAGAGATTATTTTATTAACAATTTATTCATGAAGATTTGGAATAAAGGAAAAATACTAGATAATTGGAGGAGAAGAACTATGGGGATGTCTGTGGATGTGCATAGTTAGCATTTGATGTTAATTTATATTTAATGATATTATATAATATTTAGATGTGCTTTATGAGGTTCCATTATGATTATATGACAAAATTATATGCACTAATGTTGTGCAATGTGTTAGTTACATATTTGTATTGATAAAGATGGAGGATTGGGGACAAGAGTAGCAATCTACTATGTCTTTATGCTTTATGCTTTATGCATAATATATAGCATTTATTCATTTGAGCTATATGGTCATACTTGATGATGCTTGGATGTGTTTATGGCATCTATGCATAGTATGTGTAAGGAGCTTGTTATGGGTTTGATCAGATTTTGATTTAAAGACTTCTTGTATGAGTTATGAGTCTTGGATCCTTGGTGTATTAGTTGGGCTATGTTATTATGGAGTTATAATTTATATTTTAAATATAAATTATAAAATAAAAAAATTCATTCTCCTTTTTCTATATTGAAACTTTTTCTTGTGCATTTTGTACTGAATCCATTCCATAGTCATTGTTAATTTCTCATGCATGTTTTGAGCTTTTGAGATCATTTGGGAGTAGAATTTGAACTTGTTATTTTTTGTGTTTGGGTTTAGAAGCTAGTTGGGTTGAATTATAGTTCTACTCATGTTTCAAATTTTTTGTAGTTATTTTGGACTATTGTGGACTTCTGTTGTGATTGATGAATTTTCTTTACCATTTTCCTATTTCTTTGCGTGAGATTCATGTGTGTGTCATCATGTATATGGGAGTTTGGGACATGTAAAGATTTGGTTGCATCATGTGCTAGTTTGGTTCATTTTATCAAGAGTATGATGTGTTCATGTTATGCTTTGCATGCATGAGATTTCATGTATGCATGTACAATAAATGGATAGCAGACATTTTAAATCCTATCCAAGGGCTACATGAACCCATTGTAGTGCTCTAGTGTATTGTCAGGTTTTATTTTTGAGATGATATGAATCTTGAGTTGTTTTTGATATTTTTGAGTTTGATTTTTATGTAGATCACGAGTCATCATGATTACTTCATGGTTTGGTTGTGCTATGGTTTTTGTTATGATGTGAATCTTAAGGTCCAAGTAGTTATGTCATGATATGTCTTCATGTGTGGTAGGTTAATTGGGTTTGAGTCATGGACCACTCCTAATGAAGCCTCACAACCCATTACAAGACATAGTGGGCATTCAAGATTTTTGTCTTTAGTTTTGATTCTTGAGGCAAGCCATGAGGCACTCACAATGGTAGATGTAACCCCATATTGAGTTGCTAGAGAGTTATGTTAGACAAGTAAAGATTGATTGCAAGCCATAAGTTGGTAGTAACCAAGTTTCAATTAGAATAAAAATGTTTATGCATGTTTTCAACAATGCTTGATGATTGTGGATGTGTCTTTGTGAGTTAGTAGACCTTCTATTAATGGTCTAATTCTCATTGGATGACATATGTGTGGTGTATTGATGCTTATTTGATAAGGACACATGACACATGCATGTGGGATGATATGGATATGAATTAACCATATAGATGCTTAGTCATAATATGTGCATGTTCGTTTGTTTTAGGGATATGCTTATGAGCCTACATAGCTAAGTCCATGTATGTGATATTGTGATATGTATGATCTAGCATGGATAGTCTTGGTACCCTTACCACTAGTAATGTATGTGATGGTTTATTGTATTATTTGATGTATATGTTATGCACAAGGTCATGTAGCAGTAGTTTCTTGTAACTACTAAGTTATAATATATATGCTTGTATGTACGATCATGTAGCCTAGGTTTCTTGTCATTAATAGTTATGCTATGTATGTGTATGAATTTCATGTGTGCTAATCTTGCATGTGGCATAGTAATAAAGTCAAATTTTTTCATAATGCAATATCGTAGCAAAGATGTCATAATCCATGCTACGTCATCATTGAAGCAGTGTCTTGAGATGCTTGTAGCCTTATAAATAATGACACATGGGTGTACAATCCAATAGATTTTCATTCCACCCTTAGCCAAATTCTTGTAGTTTGTTTTCATAGACTTAGTGATAGAGTGAATACCTATAGTGTAATGTTTGGCAATTATCTGGTGTCTTTATTCAACTAAATTGTACTTGGATGTAGTTCATGATAGGGATAAAGATTGAGATTATTTTCCATCATTGCAACATTTCCTTAGTGTTCTATTTGTTCACTTTGCATGTGATTAGTAATTGGTATGGATACGACTAGTTTTGAGCTCTAAGTGTAGTTATCTGGTAACCCAGTAGTCACTTTGCTTGATTCACTCAATAGTAATACGACTTGATAATCAAGGCATGAACAGTAGACAAAGACCATATGTTCATCATACTAGGCTAAGATAGGTTTATGTTTTCTTAGTTAACTAGACTTAGAATTATACTTTCAATCATGTTCACTTTAGGAGCACTTAAGAGCTTACAACAATAGTTAATCATATGCCTCACTAAGAGCTAAACCATCCACTTTAACTTCACTAGCTCAAAGTGGAAAGACAACGATCTCAAACTAAGCATCAATTACTAGCATAATTACATTGCCCATCTATGGATTACAATTTGATCACATGCTGGCACTCATGACTTGTATGGTAGAGTGTTGGGATACCCCATTGCTCATCATTGGTGTTGTTGTTGGGGATGTGTCAATGTATGCTAAGTAAATGATTTTACAAAATTTTTTGTATCAAGAGCTAAAGAGTTAATTTTCATAATCCTTAAATAATTCTAATGCTACACCCACATAAGTAAGCATCACCCTTAGAACAGGCTTCAACTAAGGAAAAACTATCACTTGCCACAGAGATACAAAAGGGTAATGACAAAACAAATGATGATGAGGAATAGAGTATGCCTATGTAGACAAGAATCTCTTATTCTCATAGTGATCCTTCCTACCCTAATTTTATATTCATCTTTCACCAAGATGGATAGTTGAGATGGAGAGACCTACAGGGCAACATTGTTTTGCCTTTAGAGTGTTCAGCACCCATCATGCTTCAAATAGCTTTAAGGGAAATGAATCTAAGCCACGCACAAGAAGGGTACATGTGACCAAACACATGATAAGACCCTACCAACCCACAGAGGCACAAGTGTAAAGAGACACTGCTATGGAAACCAAACATGAACATAACAAAGGAAAGTAGGTTAACTCTCCTGTTATCCTAGAAGAGCTTGATGACGATGCAAAACTTCACTATGATCATGAAGTCCATTCTTAAATAGCAATCATTTGGGTAGAAGAACCTGTTAAGGTGCAACTACATTTAGCCTTCGTAGAGACACCTAGAAGAGAAGCAAAGGACTCTAAGTACAAGTAGGAATCAAGGCCAAGAGTTTATGTTGGATCATAAAGGAATGAATACTAGTGTCACAAAAGGAAAACTAGCAGTATTCTATCTTCATCCTCATGATTGTTAGTGAACTCTGATAGAAGAGAATAGAGGTATAGAAATCATGATGGGGAGAGACGTCAGGCTCATGATAGACATGACTATCATCCAAGACATTTTTATGAAGAAGATGAAGAGCATAAACCATGAAGGAACAAGGGTATACATGAAGAAAGAGAGAGATATGAATACCAAAAGAGGTATCACTACAAACAAGCATACAAATCGTACAATCATGAAGAACCCCTATTGGCTACTTGGAACATGATAAACATAAGGAAAGATGTATATATTATAACCAAGCATGTGAGGGACAATTACATCAAGTGACTTAATATGAACAATATGCCTAAGTTTGAAGGTGGATATGACACAGATCCCCAACATCACCTTGAAGCCTTTCATGATGCCTATGCCCTACAAAATATAAAGTAACTGGTAGAAACTTAAGTTATTTCCTTAGACATTCATCAAAGAGGTAGAAAGCTTGTATAGATCATTAGAACCTAAATCAATTAGAATATGGAGTATCATGCTTGAAATTTTCAATGATAAATACCAAACCAAATCTTTGGTGTCCAATCTTAGGAAGCAAATCTAGGGCTGGAAGTAGGGGACACATGAATCCATTGATGTAGCAATGGATGGATACTATTCCTTATTGCACAGATGCCCAGGCCATGGATTCTCATAGAAGAAATAACTAAGGCACATAGTAGATGGGTTGATTAACAAAACCAGATAGACTCTTGAGGTTTATTCCCAAGGACAACTATTAGAGATGATTGTCCATCGAATTCAAAAATTAATTGATCAAGTAGCAAAAGAAGAAGGAGAACTCCAGAAGAGAGAGTCAGCTGAAGAGTACATTAGAGATCCATCAATAAGGAAACATGAAGTGCAAATATGTGACAAGAACAAAGATGAAACCTTGAAAGATGTTATTCAAAAAAAGACTCTACCTATCCAAGCATTGGAAAATGATATAGAAACTAAGGTAGAGAAAATGTGGAATTCAATGGATGAAAAATTTGCTACAGCCATAAACATTGTGAAAGAGAAGATTAAATAAGCACTTAATAAGAGCAAGGAGAAGAAAAAAAAAGAGACTATGTGATGAGCGGTGAGGTACCCCTATGCCCAACCATATGAATCACAAGTGTTCACGCACGATTTGATCGAATTCCATGGATGGGACTAGTTGTGGCATCTAGATCACTATGCGTTGATCGTAGTTCACTATCTTCCCACTCAAACTAGTGGTAGCTTTGTCACATATGGTTTAGTCTAGATTGAGGCATATGATTTTTATTATTTTATATTCTATTATTCTATGATTAATAATAGGTTGGAACTTAATTTGTAATCAATTCAACTAAACTAATTGCTAATTAATAATCAACTACCCTAACATAAGTATCCGATCCCACTTCCTGTGCACATCTTGAACACATATAATGCTGCTAGGTTCCAAACATTAAGCATTTCTAGGATTACCAAGAGTCATACGCATGCTCGAAGTGATTGTACTTATGCACTTTATTAATTAACATGCATGAAAATGTAAATATTAACTAAGTACATGAAAAGTAAATCTAATCCAAGTCAAAGTTTTGCAATGGATAAGAATCAATCTCAATCTTATTGCCATTCATGGAATATGTCTAGGTACATTGCCACTTGAATAAGACTTTGTACAACTGACTCAGATCCACTTTGTGGACACTCATTAACTGTTCTCGAAGATTATGGAATAAGACTACAAGAATTTGGCTACTCTATTGACAAAACTATGAATAACTAATGCAAAACTGACTCAAAATGGGAGCCTAGGCACTATATTTATAGGCCAAAGTATGTACCCTGACATTGGATACTCGATGTTGTGGCTAGGCCTTGATGTCGTGTACTCGACATCGTAGCTTTGATGTTGTGTACCTGATGTCAGAGTAGACAGAAAATAGTGATTCATCATATGTCAAGGTAAGGCAAATCATGACTCATCATACCCCCATGACTAAATGAAAACTCATCCTTGAGTTAAACAAAATGAGGAACAACTTCCTCATAAAATACTGGGAAGGTATGGTTTTATTGAATGATATGCAAACTATTGATTGACTTTGAGTGTCGCATTATAGAATTTTATTCAAGTGGATGCATACAAAATGAAAAAGTAATCAAAATACTAGACAAACATTGAAGATTACAAAATTTGTAGAGGTTCTTAAAAATTCGCTGAAGATGATTCTTCTTGTTATCGCTAGAGGTAGTAAAATTTTAACCTTGATTGTTATGTAGATGCTTCTGTAGTTATGCAGAACATTCTTAAAGAGAGGACTAAAATTTCTTCTCATTGCCCCATGGATCTAGCAAACATGCAAAGCTTCAGCTGCTATCTTGTATGTACTATGATATGTCCATGGTAATATCCTCCATTTTACCTCTCTTGGCTTTGTTTTTGTGCTTGGAAAAAGACCTTCTTCCTTAGATGTTTCTTTTAGCATCACTTGTAGTCACCAAAGGATCAACATTAGCTGTGGTAAATTTTCCTTAATAGTTAACCCTTTTCAAATCCCTTAGTTTTCGTTTAAGCACAAGGTGATTACAACATACTCTATCCAAGGCTATGATGGAGCTATAATCATTAAGTTGTTCACATTATTTTGATCAATTACTATTAGTTACCATGATTTTTGAAGATAGGATGTTAGAAAAATTTTAGAAATTTTGAAGCAGGCATCCCTAGCCCCCATGACTAATAAGTGTAACTCTGGAAGCGCATAGGCTTTTGAATAATTGAAACCAAAGGTCTAATTCAAAAGATGATCAAGAAATATTAATGGATATGGAAATAAAAAGTTAGGAAAAATTAATGAAACAAATAAGAAGTAGTCCCAAAATCATGCATAAATTCAAAGAAACCATCATTGATGTTTTGGAAGATGTGAAGGTTAGTTCAAAGCCATGATCAAAAAAAGTTATGCAAGTGGGTCCTCCCCAAAGTAGGCTCTTGCCATAATGCCTTGCATAACCACTTCTATAGATGTTCATGGACACTCGAGAAGTTAAATGTAGACCATGCCTTTGTTCCAAAGAACACATAACTACCATGGTTAGGATGTTGCACTAGACTACACAAAACCAAAAGGCTCATAATCGTGTGTAGCAATAAAGTGAATACTGAAATGAGAAGGGATTGTAGAGATCAGGATGTAAGGTACTTGACCATGTCCACAATAGGTTCTTATGACAAGTGTGATTAAAATGATCAACATACCTATCCATCCAAGTTCATACCATGAACAATGACCTCACATTGATGTGTTTTATCTTGCCAACCACCATGAGTCCACAACCACCTCAAAGAACAATCATCACTCCAAAAAGAGAAGAAAAGAGAAGAAGGAAGGAAGGCCTTAGTTAGAGGGGTGCCTTCAGGCATGGGTACATGTTTTTCCAGCCCCATAACTAGTGCTTGTAGTCTATTATTGTGGCTAAGGAAGGTGCTTTGAATTCCCATTATTATTTTTGTTTTTGTTTTCTTTTTCTTCTTCTTTTGTTTTTTTTTTCATTTTGTTTTATGTTTTTTCTTGGATGGGACCCACACCATGCAAATACATAGCTTCCTTTTTATTGGTTGATGGGGGAGTGATGATACATTCCAAGAGGAGTCATAAACCACATGAAGAAAGTCAAGAAGAGACCCTAACAAATCCCCTTGAGGTCACACCCTTTGCCATTCCCACTTGGTCATTCCCTCTTTCTTCAAAATACAATGATCATTGATTAATTTTAGTTTCATAAAAGAAGAACCAAATTATTTCCATGAAAAAGACCTTTTATTTAGAGAACTGGAGAGATGGATGAGGTGGTCTCACTACTTTACAAAATTACTTACCCAATCTTCTTGATAGCATAGCACAAAAAACCCAACACAAAGTGTTGACTTCTGCATCATGAATTGGTAATTTTATTAATAAAAACATAAAATACATTCATAAAACATAAAGAGAATGACTCAAGAAAAGAGAAAAAATATAAAGATAGGAAAAATATTAAGAAATGAAAAACATACAAAGAATCAGAAAATTCCAAAACTTATAAGTAAATTAGTTACTTCCATACATCTTTGAGATAGTTTTATATTCTTATTTTCAAGCCATTGGGTGTCTTTTAGTTTAGTGGCTACTGTGTAGGTTGGCTTTTGTTCACACACTTGTTCTTGAGCTTTATGGTGGGTAGGTATAGGGGTTGTGTTAATATTTTAAACTTTCGAACTGCATCCTTTATCATTATTGGTGATGCATGGATTCTTTTGTCTCTTCACAATGATAGGTTTATTATTTATGTCTTGTGTTGGAGTGGTGATGGTTATTGGCTTTTGAGTATGATTAGGAGACATAAATTTTTTGAGGAAGGTAGTTGCATCAGATTGGCCTTATGCTATTTCAGGTGATGTAGTTGCTCCATGAGTGTTTTGCTTCAGCTTATGACCGTTCCTCTAGAAGGGACGTTTCTGAGTCTTTGGTTGAGATCTACTAGTGTTATCATTTATGTGTATGTTTGTAGCACAAGTGGCATTCTCTCGTTGATGTTGTGATGTTGAACCTTCGTGTATTGTTGGAGGTGACATATGGTGGAGGTGAGTATGAGAATATTAAGAATATGATGTAGGGTGAGAGGTGTGATGTGGTGATCTTGTATAAGATGTTGTGAGATAATGATATTTGGAAGAGTGGTAGGAGTGATTTGAGGTAGAAGAAGTAGAACTAGTTATGAAACATGGTGTTGAAGATAATATTCGTGTGGGTTTGTTTGGTAGGAAGGATAGGGTTGGTTTGGTGGTGGCTTCCCCCACAACTGTGGTTGTTGCCACTGCAGTTGATGTCAATGTTGAGGCTAGTAATAAGTCCTCCCAGGATAGTACAGTTGGTTTTGGGGTTGTCTAAAATTACTGCATGGAAGAGGAAATCTCCTAGGCATGTACTTTTGTACAAAATTTGAATTTAATGCCCTTGCCCAATACTCATATAGATGCAACAAGACTGGGAAATGACCATTTGGATGGTCATATAGGCAAATGTCACATCCACCATCCTCTTTGGTGGTTGAGTCTATAGCCTCTTCTTCTACAGTCATTTCTCCTTCTTGTCAAAAAGTGTCCCTAGTTGTTTCTTAGTTCTTATTCCTCTAGTTGTGATCACTTAATTTGTTTTGCACTACTTTCTTCTCTATGATTTTTGTGCAAGTTTTACCTTTCTCATTTATTGATTCTACCATATTATCCAACTTTTGTTTAATCTCAACAATATAATTTTGTATTGGTAAGGTCCATTGTAAAATCACCTCATCGAGACTTGCCTTTTTTTCCTTATCATAGATATGGATGCTTTTCTTTTGTAGAGTTGGATCCTAGTTATTTTTCTCTACATTCTCTCATCTATATAGCTCTCCTTCTTCTTTTACCACACACTTGATTAACTCTTTGATTTGATGGATTTGAGCTGGTATAATTGACATGGTGCATACATCCTAAGGGTCTCCCTTGTTTCATTACAAAGCCCATCTATAGTGTGGAAAATATACCTTTCTTTAAAGAAACCATGGCCTGGGCATCTATGTAGTAGTGAATAGTATCTTTTCAAGGCCACTTCCAAGGGTTTATGATTTTCTTACTTCCACTCTTGGATTTCTTTTCTTAGGTTGGACACTCTTGCATAGGTTTCATATTTTTCATTGAAAAGATCCAGCATTGTGGACCACTAGTGAATGGAACTTGGTTTCAACAATATATACCAACTTTTTGCTTCATCAATTAGTGTCCTAGGAAAGAGCTTAAGCTTTTACCACCCACTTTCAATGTTGTAAAAGGAACAAGCATCATGGAAGGCTTGTAGATGATGTTGTGGATTAAAATCATAGCCTCCCACAAACTTAGGGATATTGTTTATATCAAGCCTGGGTAAGTGACTAGACTTGTAGTGCCTATGAAGTATCTTAACTACCTCCATGATCTCCATCAGGCTCTTAGTGGTCAACAAGGGTTCATCATCATTAGACATGTTGTGATGAAAATTTCTATCTCTATTTGTTTGATTATGATGATCTTTTCTATGTTCATTATGATGTCTTTGATTTTGCCCTTGGGTTCGATTTCTATCTTTGTCTTGTCCCTGTAGTGGAGATCTATCTTTATACCTATGTTTATCTTTATCAAAATTAGACATTGAAGAGGAAGAGGAAGATGAGGAACTAGAAGAATTGCCATGGATTCTATAGTTCTTTCCATCGTCGCTTAATTTATCTTGTCTATGTTTAGAGGAGGTCCTAGGCCTTGAGGCCCTCCTTGATCCAGGACTTACTCCATCTCCTCTAGGATTGTCTACACTAGTTTAATGTGGTCTTTGGGTGTAGTAAGGGTCTAAATGAGCATAGGAAACATCTGCTTGAGGTTGTTCACTTCAATTTTCTTCAGTATAGATCTTATCATTTCTCTTATGAGTGTCCTCATCATATGATGCATTATTGGTCCTATGTGAAGAAGACATGGTTTTTTTTGATAATGTGTGTGATTTAAAGTATTAATGGTTTCTAAGAGATAGATTGTTAATACCTTTACAATGATTGTGTATAATATAACTAATCTAGATAACTAGCATCATCCCCAGCAACAATGTCAATGATGAGCAATGAGGTACCCCTACACCCAACCATATGAATCACAAGCATTTGCACATGATCCAGTTGAATTCTATGGATGGGACTAGTTGTGGCATCTAGATCACTATGCCTTGATCACAGTTCACTACCTTCCCACTCAGACTAGTGGTAGCTTTGACACGTATAGTTTAGTCCAAATTTAGGCATATGATTTTTATTATTTTATATTTTATTGTTCTATGATTAATAATAGGTTGAAACCTAATTTGTAATCAATTCAAATAAACTAATTACTAATTAATAATCAACTACCCTAACATAAGTATCCAATGCTGTTGGGTTCCAAACATTAAGCATTGCTGGGATTACCAAGAGTCATACACATGCTTGAAGAGATCGTACTTGTGTGTTTAATTAATTAACATGCATGAAAATGTAAATATTAACTAAGTACATGAAAAGTAAATTACATGGAAAGTAAATCTTATCTAAGTCAAAGTACTACAATGAATAAGAATCAATCTCAGTCTTATTGTCGTTCATGGAATATGTCCAGGTACATTGCCACTTGAATAAGACTTCATACAACTAACCTAAATCCACTTTGTGGGCACTCACTGACTATTCTCCAAGATTACGGAATAAAACTGCAAGAATTCGGCTACTCCATAGAAAAAACTATGAAAAACTAATGTAAAAAATGACTCAAAATGGAAGCCTAGGCACTATATTTATAGGCTAGAGTATATACCTCAACATAAAATACCTGACATCATGGACAAGCCCTGACGTCGCATATCCAACGTCACAGCTCTGACATTGCATACCCAACATCAAAGTAGACAAAAAATAGTGATTCATCATATGTCAAGGATCTAATGTCAAGGCTAGGCAAATCATGATTTATCATTATGGATGAAAAGAAAAAGTTGCTTCAGTGAGAAAATGTATTAACTTTAGTTCAGAGGAAGTGAAAGGATGCAAGGTTTGCCAATATGAACATCCTAAGGGATGCTACCCTGTTATGGATCACTTGTAAGAATCAATAGTAGATGCACTCAATCCAAGCTTTGTCAAAAATCATATGTCAAGAAGGCTACCTTATCCTCAAGGTAATATAAGGAAACCTTTCTAGCCAACATATTACCCAAGCATAGCCTACCCATAACCATAAGAGTAATACCAATAGTAGTGGAAGCAACCATAGACATGGGTAATGTCATTGTCAAGGTAATAATATCCATACACGTAACCAAATCCTTATGGATATTATGTTCAACATCCAATATCTCCAAGGAACACTTTAGTCCAAACTCCTCCTTATTATCCACTAGAATACTACAAGCCTACTACTCCAAGGATGGATCATAGTTTTTATGCACATTTGCCAATAGCTGGTCTATCAAATCCCCCTTCTAATTCTTTGCCACCAGTGCCACCACCTGTTAGGTAAGGGAAACTGCCATCACAACCTTAGTAGAGAAGTGTTGTAAGGGCAATGAATATCCAAAGAGAGGTTCATACTACCAATACTAAAGGAAAATTGAGGAAGTATCCTTTCTTTAGAACAAGTCTAGAAAATGTTGGTAGAACAAGGACTTCATTCAATCATGCTTCTTATATGAAGGATCCTGCTACAAACACCTTGCTTCTCCAATAATTAGATCAAAAGCTTACAAGTATCATGCTAACCAAAATAGTAATAGATTGGGGTAAGGTAGGATTACTTCCCAAAAGAAAATTGATCCAAGAATTCCTCTGATTTATTTACAAGTAGCTAAAAATTTATCATGCAAGGCTCTATTGGACTCATGTTCCAAAGTAAATTTGATCTCTCAAGAAAGATATTAGGCATGGAACCTACCACCCTTAAAGAAGTGCAACATAAGTCTAGAGCTAGTAAATCAATCTGTCACCATTCCTTTTGGATAGATAGGAGGTGTGATGATCATTATCAATGGATGGTCTTGTCCAACATATTTTCCTATGAACAACATGAAAAATGATGAGAGAGAATTTCCTATCATTATGGGGAAAACATGGCTTAGCACTGTGGATGCTAAGTTAAGAATGAGAGACTTATCTATCAAAATTTCTAAAGAAGACAAGCAAGGAGACATACATACACAAAGGATTCCATGCATTACTAATGATAAAGAAGGGTGTAGTTGTGGACCGGCACTTTAGAATGTGAACACAATCCTTACACTAGCCCATAATGGATGTGAGAAACAAGTGTGTAAACAAAAAGAAACATGGGCCACCAAACCAAAAGACACCTAGTGGTGAAAAAATAAGAACCTAAAACTTTCCAAAACATTCATGAAATCATCTAATTGAATTATTAACTCCTATCCTAAGCAAATGATCCCAACTAAGAATTCACAAATGAAAATTTTAAACCATAATCATACACTAGCAGATAGGGGAATTGAGGACTTAAAATTTGAATTTAAGAATCAACAAGAAAGTCAAGTTGGACCTTTTGAAATGGAAAGATCATCTAGTCCAATAGGATATATGTCCTTAGATGATCAAACTTCAATTACCATCTAGATTACATGGAACAATAATCAAAAAACTAAGTCACTAAGGACGATAAGTGAGAAACCTAGAGTGTATGATCCAAGGGATCTAGGATCCATTTCCTAAATACTCATCCATGAGTTTAGTCATGAGGGAGATACCTTATCTTGATCTAGGAATTCATAAGTTCTTTTCAGCTTTTTTTTATGATTCTTTTGGTTTGTTATACGTTTTCACATTTCTTACCAATTTTCACATTCTTTGATATATTTTCATTCTTTTATACTTTTTCAATTCTTAATCCTTTTCCAATTCTTTGACATTTTTACATTCTTTTTATACTTTTATTATTCTTGCTATTTTTGCAGTTTTTACAATATTTTACATTTTTTCTATACTTTGACATTATTTTTTCTTGAACATATTTTTGTCAACTTTCTAATAAAACACACCAAATAAATCAAGATGTAGTCCTAATAGGGTGAAGATTTCTCTATATTATCAAATCATAAGATACTGATTACCTATATAGTGATATCACAACACCCATCCACCCATTCCAATAATAAGAGGTTATTACCATGGCCATAATGACATTCTTCTCATAATAAAACTAAGAATAAACATATGATCATTATGCCTAGATAGAAGAGTGAAGAACCAAGTGGGAATGACGAGGGTGTGACATCAAAGGAACTTGTGGATTCTCTTGGATTACTACTATAAGTTTTAGCTTATTACTAAGGATGTATCATATCCTTGTAGATCTAATGAAAAGTGGGAGTAAGGGTACAATAAGTGCTACCTTACCATGTCATTGAAAAGACATGTCACCCATGGCTAAAGGTAGTTCTCTAGTAAGGTTGACATAATCAAAAATGAAATTCATGCATAGAATAAATTTCTAGGGGTTCCACTTGAAAAGCATATTATCCATGTCTAAAGGTAGGAGGCTTCTTAGGAATGTAGAAAATAAAAAGTGCAATAAATAAAATCCTTCCTTGAATAACACACCAAGTGATAATACTCTTTGCAATAGTGGTATTCTTATGATTGTGAACCCTAGGGATGAAACAATGTGATGTCACTGGAAAGTGGTTTGGAATTAGTTTGAATCTTAGAAAGAAGGGCTAATGATTACTCTGGCCACATATTACACAAAAGAATCCATTATGCCTATGGTAAGATACCTCACATCCCAATTTCAGCAATCCCTTCTACAATCCATCTCACCTCACTGTATATTTAATCATAACTTATGGTTTTGTATAATATAGTGTTATTTTTCCAATCTAGCAATACTAACATGTGTGTTTTGCTAGATAGGTATGTCTTACATTCAACTCCTTGGGGTGCCTAAGGACACTTTTAGACATGGTTATACAAGGACACTAAGGACTAGAGCCTGCTTTGGGGAGGGTCCACTTGTATAACTATTGTATTTCATACTCGGTAAGAAATTACACATCAGTTTGTGCCTTCCAAAATAATCCAAACTTAATAAATACTTCTCATAACATCTAATAATATGTCTGTACATTCAAAATTCATTACCCATATCCTATCCATCTGATGAGTGGCAAGGTTCCCCTTATGCCCAACCATATGAATCACAAGTGTTTACTCACAATCCAGTTAAATTCCATGGATGGGACTAGTTGTGACATCTAGATCACTAAGCATTGATCACAATTTGTTGTCTTCCCACTTGGATTAGTGGTAGCTTTGTCATGTATGGTTTAGTCCAGAGTGAGACATATGATTCTTGATGTTGTTCTAGCCTTATGCTACTCCTAATGATAATAGAGAAATCAATTACTTAATCTAGTTAACAACATAAAGATAAAGTCTAAACTAGCCTACGGGCGATGAGTGTCTGTTCCCAACTTACTGTACACGTCCTAAACCCATATATCCACTACTGAGATTATTAAGCACTATGCTACTAGGAAACCCAAGCATTAACACTATTAGGATTACCAAGCAAATACGTGTTTATGCTTGAAACTGGTCATGCTCATTCTGCCAATTCATTAATATGTATGGAAACATAAATATTAACCAAGTACATGAAACATAAATTGCATGGAAAGTAAATTTAATCTAATTCAAAGTGCCACAATGAATAATAATCAATCTTGATCTTATTTCCATTCATGGAATGTGTCTAGGTACATTGCCACTCAAATAAGACACTGTACAACTGACTTAGATCCACACTACGGGCACTCACTGACTATTCTATACGACTATGAAATAAAATTGCAAGATTTTGACTACTCTATTAACTAAATAATGTCAATACATGGTGGGAGCATGCATATTTATAGGCAAAAACACACACTACATTGATAGGGCCCCATAAACATAGCAAACGCTACGTCAACATGGCCCCGTCGAGGGGGACCCATCAACACAACACTTTGATGCTTTAGCCCCACCCAATAAAATTTTGTTGCACAAGATTCCTTCTTCATGAACTTTGAACAAAAAATTTTCACAAACTATGCATCATTAATGGTCCAAGACCCTCTAGGCAAGCTTCACATCTGCCAGACATTCCATTTGATTCATTTTTCCCTACAAAAATCAATGAAAATTTTGAAATTTTTGATAGTGACATCATATCTACAATGTTAGAATGCCTATGATGTTGTATCTATGATGTATGATCTACGATGTCATGCATATAAAAATAGTATATATATGTGCAAGAGTTAGTAAAATCTTTTACTTCTTCATTTTGCAACAAGAGAGTTTTTGCAGGTTTTTTTCTTAAAACTCTTGCACACTAACTTCCAAAGACCATAACTTTTCTCCCATAGCTCCAATTTTTAGAATTATTAAATCCTATTGACCCCATAGTGCTCACCTTAGCTATGGGATGGGGATGCATTATGCAATACAACTAAAAATTTGAGCCAAAAATTCCTAACGCCTAGAAGATATCATAAAGGTAAGTATAAGAGATAATGAAAACCTTATATTTAATCAATGAAAATTAAGCTATAAGGACTTAGTTAATTTCCCCAATGGATCATACCAACCATTTAAAGCCATAATAAGTAAGAAAATGACAACTTCGGAAGGTCATAACAAATTAAAAGATATAACACCTAAGGGATTTCTTTTTGCAATTTTTTCTGACTCTGTGATCATAATAAGATAAGAACTTGGACTAACCAAGGGTATGAGCAAGATAAAGAACTATTAAAAAATAATATAAACACTTTAATAATTTCAAACCCTTGTTGGTTGTAAATGATCCCAAAGAAACCAAAAGCTAAAGGACCTTCCTAGCCTGGGAGTAAGAGACTAAGAGGCCATGGGAGAGGCCAAGTGAGAGAACAACTCCCCAAGAGGAACATGCACAGTAGGAGGCTCAATCATATAGCATTCATCAAAAGACTCCTACCACAAAGAATTTTTTCTAAGGAGAGGTAGAAATTCCACAAGTACTTGAATAAGGATAGCACCTCATGTTTTCACGAAACGCCTCTAGGCCATACAAGAAAGATCAATCATGTCTATAGTCATTGTGCAAATGAAATTTTGTCCATTTATGTAATTTTCTATAGAAGTAGTAAAAATTAAACTCCAAGAATCTCCCTTATGGCCAACACTAACCAACAATGATGAATGGTACCTAGGAGAAACATACCAATTCTAATGAAATAAACAAGTTGATGCAACAGTTAAAATCAAAGGAGTCTTTGTACCATATTCACTAGAGGTAATTGCTAAGGCCCTTAGCATCCCAAATGAAGGGGAAAATGTGGAATAGATCTCAAAAATATCTAACACTAATGGAAAAAGACTATTGTTACAAAGGGCATATGGTAAAGAAGACAAAGACTATAGCAAGCTCATAGCTAAAGAAAAGATATACTTCAAAATTGGTGCCTACCATTTGTTTCCAACAAAAAGACTTAGTAGGATATCCACATATGCAGCTAAAGAAAGTGCCATTTTGATGGGAAAATTTCATGTTAACATTGCCCATCTATTCTTCCTTGATATTCATAGGAGGTTTGATGAAAAGAAGGTAGGGAAGCTAACACTTTCATTCCCTTACCTCATCAAGAAGCTATGTAAGCAAGCTAGAATCCTAGGGTACACCAATGACATTCCTAGGAAGTCCCAAAGTGCTTCTTATGTAGAAATTCTCAAGTCAATGCCACTAAAGAAGGATCAAGTAGAGAAATCAGCAGGCATTGAGGGAACTACAAGTACCAATAATATTGCTAGCATTATAGATACTATTTGATAACAATAAGCAAGGCCTAGCAGTCAACCAGAAGCTAAATAACAATAGGAATGACAACCACAAGTTTCATCACCACCACAATATTATCAACCATCCATGAGGAATTTGTAGCAAATTATAGAAATAATCAATTAGATAACAATAGAGGGAGCTAATTTGTGTAAAGTATGGGAGAGCTTCGTAAGGCCTACCATATCTATAAACCTAGCTAGTGGGCAAGTGTCACTGCAAATAGGAGGGGAGGATGACTAGGTGCAAAAAATATTAGGGAACACTACATCATTCCAAGTTATGCTAGAAATAGGTGAACAATCCATAGTTGTGATTATGCAACACCAAGATGCAATGGGAACAACTAAAGTTATAATGGATCACATCAAAGAATTTTCTAATGTTCATATTGTGCTAATGGCTGATATTTCTAGAGTAAGAGATGCTCAAATGCTTGTCAGTACCTCCGTGCCTCCTACAGAGCATGAAGATATACTGGATAGATTGTTTTAGACAATTTAAGTGATGCAAAATCATTTTGATATCCCCAGTGATATCACTATAGTACAGTCTGATTTAATTGCCACAAAAGAAAAGTTGTTCAAGGCTAAAGCAAGGGCTAAGCATGTAGAGAATGAAGTGCAATGATTGCAAGAGGAGCTAGCCACCATAAGAGCTACAAGAAGAGATCTAAAACAATTCATAGTGCTAGACCAACTTGAAAAATTTATATTTGACCAAGTGAGGCGATTGATTAACCATAATATGAGAATGGAAAAAGAGAAGGACAAGGCAATGTGGGATGTGTTTGTTGCTAAAGCACAAACATATGCACATGTTAAAGCTCTCATAGTATTACAGGGAAAAAATAAACAAGTAGCTACTGCTAATACTCGATTGAAAAATATAGAGAAGCAAAAGAATTTTTTCAAGGAGAGCATCCAAAAAATTTAAGAACAACTTATGAAAATCAACTAGAATATGAGTCACTTGGGCAAGGAAAATAGAACCCTACCAATGGAGGAGGCTCATCCCATTCAACATAAGTCTGTAATTGAAATAAGCACATGGAAAAATGAGGCTAAGAAACACAAGTTACTAAAAGAGAAATTTTAGAGATTAGGTGGGCATGTACAAACAAATAAATGAGAAAGAGATCTAGATGGGAAAGGCAAAAATCAATTTAATTTTTGCACAAAACCTAGATTGATGGCCAATTCTAGATAGCCTTGCTCATGTCCACCAAGATAAAGTAAAGAATAAAGACATGCAAATCAAATATTTGATAGAATGCATAGGATTAGCAAACCTCTAATATGCTAATCTAGCCATGTTAACACCAAGGAGGCCAAGAAATGAACTAGAATAACAAGTAGCAATTGTATATGCATTGTACAAGAAGGAATTTGTGGATAAGAAATATGCCCTATAGAAATTACATGTTGCAAATTCTGAACTTAAGATTGTCAAAACTAGCTACCAGGGCTAGAAGGATGTAGCAACTAACCTAACACATCGAATTTCAAATTATCAAGAGCTAAGAAAGATGAATAGAGCTTTTATGGAAGAGAGGTAGGAGTTTCTAGTTTGGTATATGAAGGCCAACCAAACATTTCTGTAGTTACCATGTCCATGGAATGTACCTACTTCATCCAACATTGCACAACAAACATGGATGGTACATGATCCAAGGATAGAGAAAGAAAAGCTTCAAGTACTCCTTAATAGATACCAATTCAAAAAGTCTAACATGAAAGGAAAGTAGCTAATGAAAGAGCCTTCATCACCTAGAACCTGAGCTACATTGAGCTACCTCAAGTTTTTTTATTTTATTTTGTTTCATCTTATCATGTAACTATGTCATATTTTGTAAAAACACCACTACAAGATTCTAAGTCATGTAAATAGTTAGTTAGTCATGTACAGCTAAGATTACCTCCTAATGTTGCAAGGGACTTCATCCTTATTTTATTTTAACTCAAGGATGAATTTCTAATCAGTCATGGGGGTATGATAAAGTCAAATTTTTTCACAATGTGATATTGTATTTATGATATTGTAGTAATGATGTCATAATCCATGTTACATCATCATTGATGTGATGTCTTGAGATGTGTTTAGCCCTATAAATATTGATACTTGGGCATAGAATCTAATAGCTTTTCATTCCACCCTTAGCCAGATTCTTGTAGTTTGTTTTTGTAGACTTAGCAATAGAGTGAATGCCCCCAGTGTGATGTTTGGTAGTTGTCTAGTGTCTTTATTTGAGTGAATTTTACTTGGACGTAGTTTGTGGTGGCAATAAAGATCGAGATTACTTTTCATCATTGCAACATTTCCTTAGTGTTCTATTTGTTCACTTAGCATAATTTTTACTATTTCCTTAACTTAATACTTTACTTTCTAAAATACTTTACTTTACATATGATTAGTAATAGGTACAGATATGAGTGATTTTGAGTGCTAAGTATAGTTATTGGCAACCCAATAGTCACGTTGCTTAATTCACTTCGTAGTAATACCACTTGGTAAACCCAGCGATAGCTACACAAGTCCAAGGTATGATTAGTAGACCAGGGCTAGATGTCCATCGCACTAGGCTAAGATAGGTTTATGTTTTCTTAGTTAATTAGACTTAGAATTACACTTTCAATCATGTTCACTTTAGGAGCACTTAAGAGCCTATAACACCAATTAATCATATGCCTTACTAAGAGTGAAACCATACACTTAAACTTTACTGGCTCAAAGTGGAAAGACCATGAGCTCAAACTAAACATCAATTACTAGCATAATTACATTGCCCATCTACAAATTATGATCTAGTTGCATGCTAGCACTTGTGACTTTTATGGTACAGTGTTGGGATACCCCACTGCTCATCACATAGGTTACTTATGTTGTCTAATGTGGCTTAAGCAAGCCTAATGTGATGTGTTTTTGTAATGATGCATGTAGCACTTGTCACTTATGATCATCCAACAAGTAGAGCTAGCATTAGGTGTATGGACTGGTTGGTGAGATGAGGCACCCTAAAGGCATTTGGTTTCAAACTCAAGCCTCATCCTAGGTGTGAAAGAGCATAGGTGTGTTCATCCCTACTACTAGTATGTCGTCTAGAAGAGTCACTAGTTACTTACATGACTAACCCTTCAAAATCCTAGTGGATGTGGACGATTGGTTAATGTGTCCTAGCACCAACTGGATTTAGAAAAATATTAACAAAAGAACTATAGACATTTAATTATGAGTACTTATGACTACTAATATACATGCTAGACTAAGTCCAGGTATAATAGCTACCATATGGATTTTTCTATTATTGGTATTATGTGCATTATTACTCCTAGTGATGGTGGATGAATCAAAATCTATTTATGTTATAGTTGTGTGCTAATTTGGAGTAACATGATTTAAGGCTTATAGCATATCAATGCTAGCACATGTAATGATGTGAGTTTGATATGATTATGCTTGAGCATAGGTAGCCAAGTGAGCCCATGACTAAGGATGCATTGGTTATCACATATGTTGAGTATGTGTATATGTGCTATGGGGATTGGTTGCCATTTGCATATGCTTACTTGATGTGGGTATTGGATGCAATGCGCTTATGCTATGAGTAGTGTATGTCATGTGATGAGATAATATGTATGCATGTGATGCTTGATGTGTGCACATGATTGATGTTTAATGTAGAATGTTCCATTTCTCTATTCTTCTCATCTAGTATAGTACTTATTAATCATTCAATAGGGTAAGTGTAAAAAATTTTCATTCAATTTATACCAAGTATAAATTATATAGGTGATGGAGCTAGAGGTGCAAGAAAGCATAGGACTTGATGGGAACGATGGAATTTCTTACATTGTCTATGAAGGATATACATTTGTATTCTTGATTTATATGCTTATGTATATGTACTTATGGTTTTAATGTAGACAATTAATGTACTAGGACTTGCATTTATGACACACATGTGATGTATATGATAAATTATGGGCATTAAACTTATTCTTGAAAATGAGATCATCAACATAGATGCTTCACAAATTGACCTAGAAAACTTTATCAAGTAAGACTTTTGGGATTCTACAAACCTAGTCCTTCAAGAAATTTCCTAGCAATAAAGCATATTCATTGCTATAAATTTTAATGATCATGTTGAATCAATGAAAATGGGATATGATAGGATTCATAGAGGACATGAATTTAGAGAATGTAATGATACAAAGATTCACTACTATAATATGCAAGTGCCTATGAACCTGCAATTGTAAATACTTATTTCCAAAAGAGCACAAACATTTAATTACATGTAAGAGTAGTATGGATAAAGAATAAATTGATTATTTCTTATTACATAAAAGAGACTGGGCCATATGCAAATACTACAAGGTCATACTTGGAGAGTGCCTTGCAACTTAAGATTGACTAATTGTCATGGACTTAATGCATAAAAATAATAATTGGAAACCTTATTCAAAGAATAATTTCTTGAAAATGAAACCTAGTATTGGAATTGCTCTATAAATTTAATTTAAGTTCAAATGAAAATTTGCATTTAGAAAAAGTGGAAAGAACATATTGGTTGAAACAAATGAAAAAAATATATCTCAAAAGAGATATGATGGTGAAGTGATAAAGTTCAACATGCTATTTAAAATAAGAAAAAGTACCTTAAGGAATGGTAACAAAGTAGAAATTAAGAAAATGAGTTGATATATAAAATTACAAAAAGGAGGTAATAGTAATAGTAGCCAAAGCCAACCATAAGGCCTTGGCTAACTTTGATGAGAAATTAGAAATAAAGGAAGAAGAAAATCTATTTATAAATGGGGAAAAATTCATAAACAAGAAATGTAAGGACATTGATAATGTCAATGTATCAAGGAGGCAAATGAAAGAATTTTGGATTGATGGAAAAATTATTTTCAAGAATTATTAAATGAATCCAAGAAGAAGAACCAAATTTTTGTTTGGTTAATGAATTTTTCTTCTCTAAGGTAAAAATAGCCTTATCAGAGATGAAAAATGAAAAAACTACTTAACTAAATAGCATTCTTATAGAAGCTTGAAAAACATTTGGAGATAAAAGAGTTTCTTAACTAACATAATTATTTAATTATTTAACAAAATTTTAAAGGATAGAAAAATATCTAAAAATTGGAGAAAAACATTATTATCCCCATCTATAGAAATAAATGAGATGGGAAACATTGTGTAAATTATAAAGGAATCAAGCTAGTAAACCATATCATGAAGCTTTGGGAGAGTCATAGAGTAACATTTTAGACTTAAATCAATAGTATCAAAAAATCAATTTGGATTTATGCCAAGGAGATCTACTATAAAGGCTATTTTATTGATATGACAATTGATTGAGAAATTTAGAAAACATAGAGAAAGTCTATATATGTTCTTCATTAGCTTAGAAAAAGCATATGAGAAAGTGCCTAGATATATTAATTGATCAACATTATAAGGGAAAAACATTACTAATAAATATATTAAAGTGATTCAAGACATACATGAAGGAGCTACTATTAAAATTAGAATAACTTATGGAACAACATCTAATTTTCTAATCACTGAAGGTATTTATTAAAGATCTATTCTTAGCCCATACTTATTTTCTATTATTATGGATGAATTAAAAAATCAATGCAAGATGAAATCCCTTGGTATATTCCATCTATAAATGACATTATGTTGGTCGATATAGCTTAAGAAAATATTGCTTCTTAAATGGAGAAGTGGAGACATGCTTTAGAATCAAAAGGCTTAAAAATTAGTGCAAGGAAGATAGAATATATGAAATTTAATGTTAATCATAGCATAAATAGAGGTGGAATAGAAGTCATAGTTCAAGACCAAAAAGTTCCTCATTTCGAATTGTTTCACTACCTAGCATCAATATCCCAATCAAATGATGAAATTAATAAAGATATAAAAAATAAAATTGGGGAAGGATGGTCAAAATGAAGAAAGGCTATTGGTTTTCTATGTGATAAAAGAATATCAATAAAACTAAAAGGAAAATTTCAATCTAGTTTGCTATCTTATATGGTGCTAAATGTTAGGCAATACAAAAGAGGCATGAACAACAAACCAATGTGATAGAAATGTGAATGTTTAGATGAATGTTGAATGTTACCAAAAGAGATAAACTACATAATATAGACATTAGAGGAATACTTGAAATGAATTCTATTTTAGATAAGTTATAGGAATGGTGACTTAGATGGTTTGCGCATCTACAAAGAAGATCAAGTAATGAAACTCTAAAAAAAGGTTGCTGCATCACTATTCCAAGCAAGCTATCAAAAGAAAGACTAAAAAAGACATGAGAGAAAATAATTAAAGATGATATGAAGAAACTAGAAACAAATAAAGATCTATCTCATCATAGAGATGAAGTATGAAAAAAAAAACACATTTAGCTTACTCTATTTTGTTGGGACAAGGCTAGGATGATGATGATGTGATGTATAGGATATCTTGTAGATATAGATAGTAAGTTGATGTATTATGACATATCTATCTAGATTATATGCATGATCTATTCTAATGAGATAGGGTTATATGATGGTTGGTACTTTGGTTTTTAGTTAGGATGTTTGTGATGAGATTTTAATAAAGTATTACTTATCTTTATATATGTTTGGTTAGCATTTGTGGTTAGCTTAAGTGTGGTAGGTAGGGTGTTACAATATCTATCTACAAGAATGAGGCATCCAAAACTATGGAAATTATATAGGCATCAAGCTTATGATTCATATCATGACGTTATGAGAAATATTAATATTTGGTTTTGAATTTTGAAAGCAAAATCATATATTTTTTATGGATTTTGATGAAGAATAATGAAAATTTTGGTCACCGTGAGTCATGGTTTTTTAACTACGATCTCACCACACGTCATGGTCTCTTAAAAATAGTAAAAGAATTAAAAGTAAAAATATCATGAGCCTATCATAGGTCATGTACTAGGAAAAAAATACAATATTCAAATTAAGGATTTTATGAGCAAACTACAATGTTGAAACACTTCAAAGAAAATTCATGTTATGCATAAGAAGCCTTACAGCCAAAGTTTACATTTTAATTTGGTGGAATTTTAAAGATAGGAATAATTATTTTATTTTCGAATCAAAAATCCTACCATGTGGCCTTGTTTTAGCAAAGTCTTGGATTTTTTTTTATGTGTAAAATGAAATTTACAGCCCACAACTTTTGAATTTCATTTTATGCCAACATTAGAGGCCAAAATGTTAAATACATTGCTAAATTTGGCAACAAAAGCCAAAAATATTGGTGGCCCACATGTTGGAATTTGGCAACAAAAATCTCACACATTGGTTTTGGATGATGAAAAGTGCCAAATATAGTGTAATTTTGATCATCAAAAGTTGGTGGTTCACACAATGCAAATTTTGATCATCAAAAGTATCAAAATCATGGCAAGGAATGTTAGAAATTAGCTAGAATCACATTAGCAGAGAATCAATAGATTAATTTCCTACTTAAATAAGAATCAACAAAATTTTTAGGACTTTTGGATCATTTTTGCATTCGACCAAACTTAAGTCTTTTAGAGCAATGCAAAATCTAAGAGCCCATAGCCTTCCCCCAGTGCAAATCATTGTGAGTAGAAAGAACCTGTGGCAAACAATGTTTAAGAGCATGTTAGTTGAAGTAAGCAAGTGTGGATCTAGTTGTAGAACACACCCTACCATCTACATCAAGCTTTAAGAATATTCTAGTGTCCATGATCTATACTCTTTGAACCTTCATTTTCCATAGATTTTCATAACATTTAATATAAATTTTACAATCTTCTTTATTTCACCATATTTGTTTCTTTATCTCTCTATTCTTAGATTTATGATTAGATTACTATTTAATACATTTTTGCATATTTAATTTTACACATCTGGTAACTAACCTTCTAAGTCCTCAAGCGATCGACAAGACTGTTTGAGGCACTTTGGATCCTTTTGAGTCCCATGGATCTTAGAGTTAAACTATTTGCATAGGATTTTTTAGTTTTCCAACCATAAATTTTTCCATTGCTACAAATGTTATCACAAGTTATTGTAGCTTTTCCTTATTTTTTGTATTAATTACAAGTCATGGTTTAGTCAAGTTTGATCCCCACAGGTCATGGTCACATTTTGGTTGATTATTAAGATGACTACAAGTCATGGAAAACTCATGGTAACATTATGATGATACCAAGACCTAATCATGAGTCATGGTAAGAGCAAAAACTTAAAATTCAACGTTTTTGAACTTTGACTTTTAATGTAACTTAAATCTTTGGTGCCATTGGAGACTATTTATTAATCTTGATGATGAAATTGAACTTATTAAATTAATTTAGAATAGAAATTAATCATGAATGAGCTAACGTAACTTCTAGATAGGCAATTTGTGTTTGTTGATCATTATATTCTCACTTGAGTTAGTTATGATTAATGTGTATGGTTAACTTAAATGAGACATATGATTTGATATTTTTTAGCATAGTGAAAGTTGAAGTAAAACATTAGAAATTAAATATTAAATCTAATTGATATTGAAAGTAAATTCTAAACTAACCTAATGATTATAAGTATTTTTTTCCCAATCTTTCATACATGTTTTGTATTTTTATAAATGCCACTAGAATTATTAAATGACACACTATTGGATGTACCAAGTGTTATTACTACTAGGTTACTAGATGATGAATCTTCATATAAGGCAACCGCGATATTGCGTACGCAATATCGCAGCCAGGTCGCGATATCGCGGCCCATCGTAATGTCTATAAATAAGAGGTGGCTTTCCCAGTTTTAGGAATCTAGTTTAGACCCTTAGCAAAACTCTGGTAGTTTTATCCCTCTAGAGATAGAATATTTCCCACTGTATGCCCACAGTGTGGTGTTTGTAATTGTACGTCATCCTTATTCAAGTGTGACGTACTTGGACATGCACATGACCGGAAATAAAGATCAAGATTACTTCATCATTGCAGCATTCACTTAGTTTAATTAATTATTTATTTAATTATTATTTAATTTTTATCTATTGCTTTCTTAGTTAAATTTCTCTCACCCTTAAAACACGAAATGAGTACAACTTAATTACGAGCATTTAAGTGTGACTACTTGGTAACCCAGTAGTGTACCTAGGATTTGCGCTTGGTAATCCTAGTGGTAGTCATGCACAAAGTCCAAGATGTGTACGGATAATCAAGGAATGGATGCTCATTGCACTTAGGCTAGTTTAGATTCTTTCTTACCCTTTCCTTCTAGCTTAGTTAATATTACTTTCCATTGCCTTTAGGAGTAGCATTAGATTAGGACCACATCATACACCTCACTCTGGACTAAACCATACATGACAAAGATAATACTAGTCCAGGTGGGAAGATAATGAACTGTGACCTAAGGCTAACTATCTAGGTGCCACAACTAGTCTATCTACGAAGTTCGACCGGATTGTGGGTGAAAACACTCATATTTGTATGGTTGAGTGTAGGGGTACCTCGCCACTCATCATTGGCACCATTGCCAAGGATGGTGCTAGTTATCTAGATTAGTTATATCATACAAGGTCACTATAAAGGACTGAACGATATATCTTTTAGAAATAAATAATTATTAAAATTCACACATAAATTCACACACAACTTCACAAAAATGCCTCTCCTACAAGATTACAATAATGCCACACTTAGTGAGAAAGTTCATTGGAGAACCAACGAACTATATGACAATGAAGGTTGGTGTATACAACTTGAAGTGGAGGTTTCTTATAAACATGAATGAAGGCAACGTCATCCCAAAGCACAAAATCATAACTTACCCGATGAGGATGAACCCCCAATGGCCACTATAAGCTTAATGCAAATACAGAAGGTTGTTCAAATCTCCCGTAGGCATCGTAAAGAGAGCCGTTTACCCAAGCTTGATTTAAACAACTTTCCAAAATTTTCAGGAGGCTATGACTTAGATCTGCTACAACATTTACTAGCCTTCTATGATGCCTTCACATGGAATAACAATGATAATAGGTGGCAGAAACTTAAGCTCTTTCCCATAACACTCGTTGGCCAAGCAAAAGTATGGTATAGATTGTTAAAACCAAATTCAATATGACGTTGGTCAATAATGGTAGAAGTCTTTAACGAAAAATATCAAACCTACGCAAGAGTGTCAGCCTTGAGGAAACAAATCCAAGGGTGGAAACAAGCACAACATGAACCCTTGGACATGGCCTTAGAGAGATATTATGCCCTGTTGAACAATTGTCCAAGCCATGGGTTTTTTGAGGAAAGGCTAATGTACCATATCATTGATGGGCTATGTAATGAAACAAGAGAGACCCTAGGGATGTATGCCCAAGGTCAACTATATGAACTACGAACCCATCAAGTCCAAGAGCTTATTAAGTAGGTAGCAAAAGAATAAGGAGAATTGACCAGATGGGAGAGTGTTGAAAAACATCAACAGGACCAAAATCTCATCTTAACAAAGGTCCATGATCATAAAAAGGGAAAATCAACTAATCTCAAGGTGAAAGAATCATCTTTGCCAATACAACAAACATTAGAAGAAGCCGAGGCAAAAATCAATAAGATGTTGGAATGGACGTATCAAAAGTATGGAGAATTTATCAACATTATTGGAGATAGAGTTTTGAAAACCCAAGAAGTAGGAAAAAACCTTAGACATTCGGAAAAAAAGAATGAAGGAAATAAGAGCTTAACTACCAATCATATGTATGAATGGAACATATGTTTGTATGATCACCCCAAGGGCCAATGCATAATATTGTTACATTTACATGAGCACTGGGGAAACATGTTACATCCAAAGTTTGTACAGAGATACTGGGTTTGATCATAGTGGCAACAATCCCAGTCGTGGGGGAGACCACCGTTAGACTGGAGACACCCTTCGTATCCTCCGAATCCAAATGCTTACCATGTTCAACATCCTATTTCTCCAACTGGGCCAACGCACTTTATCTCACCATAGTACCATTCTCCTCAATACTATCAACCCATGCCTCCAACACAAACACCACCTTGTGCACCATACACTCCTCCTAATTTTCAACATTCTCATCCTTTCCCTCCTTCCACAGTGCCACCAACTGTTCCTAAGGTGCCTGCACCACAACAACAACCCACAAACGACACTTCTGCTACTACTTCCAACAGCAGTGAGAAACCTCAGCAACATCAAAAGCACCCCTTCTTTAAACACGGTCGTAAGAAGGGACAACACAATTCTGAGGTCACTGCATCCTCCAACTCATCACAAGTCCCACACTGTGGTGCATCCTTATCTTCAAACCCAATGCCTCATGTTACTTCATTAGGGCCACCAACTAACACTCCAACAACCATACGGCCCAATGAACACAATCATGGAAGGCAACCTAATCCTTGCATACCATCTAACGGTCCCAAATATCTGTTGGCACATTTGGCCATTTCATGGAATAGAAAAAGTAGATACTAGAAAAAGGCAATATTCAAAACAACTACATAAACAACCAATCTGTTTTAAACCCACTGGAAAAATATGAATAATGCTGAGAATCGTATAGAATTTTGATTCCATCAGATAAGATGAAAATGGAACAGACACCAGTAGAAGCAAGTGCAAGAGCAAGCTCTCATTTTTCTCAACTCCAATGATGGCAGCCCTCACTTCACCGCCACCATTGTTAAGGTGTTTATTGATGGCTACCCTAAAGTTTGGTAGTATTGAACAACTAGGAGAACTGTCACACTGTTTGACAGTTTCTGCCAATATTTTGAAAGAACGTTCTAGGGAAAATTTATAGTGCAGATGTGGAGATATTGTTTCAATCTATTTAGAAACTTTTAGAGTGTAAAATCATTGGTTTCTCTCTACAATATGCATTCTTGGAGATGATTGCTGTGAAAATTGAACTAGGAAGTGGACTACGGTAGCGACAGTTAGTGGATTTTGAAATTTGTAGTGGAATGGAATTAGTGTTAATAACATTGATGCAGTGTTCGGAGTGGGAGAAAGTTGGTAAATTCCATCAGGTCGTACACAGTAGGAGGACTTGGCAGCTGGAGTACTAGAAATGTTGTTGTCATTACAAATTCTAGCAGCCCATTTGGAATTGGTACCCTAACGACACCATCACCAACGTGGGTGATGTTGCTACAAACAAATGCATCATGATGAATGCCAATTGAAAAGCTTCCCATAATTTTCGGTGAAGATAGTTCCACATCTACAACCAGCAGTAGTTTCCAAAATAAGGGTTGATATTTTTATTTTCACTGATAATACCTATGCCTCATGATGTGAATCCAAACTAACTTAAAACAAGGGCAACAGATGATTGGCGGCAGCCTACAACATTTGGTTCATGTCTTTGCTACCGACGTCATGCACTTGTTCCTCAAAGAACAGAGGATATCTATGAATCACTTCTTGGAAAGAATTTCAATGCTTCCATGGTTTCATTTGATAATTTGTTTTGTCAACGATGTTTAATTTTTGTTCACAAGGCATTATTTTAACTTATTAAAAAAAAGCAACTATGGAGCAGTTCTGAAGAAGATCCAGTGCCATGTGGAAGTCATTGCTATTTACTGGAATCAAGAAGCAAAGGGAAATTAAATGTAGAAATTTCTGGTCAATTAGACGCCTGCGAGGATGCTCCATATCATGGTATAGAAAGACATTTTTTCTCGAAGAAGCTCCTCAAAAGAAGAATTGGATGCTGATAACAGTTGCATGGCCAACAAAGGATCAGCCTTCTCTGGTGACCAAGCTTATTCTATGGAAATTCACAATATTGAACATTGTCTAATGTGCATGTAAAAAAGAGAAAAGATGGTGGCTTGTTAAAGAAAAGATCCAAAAGTAAGCCATAAGAATGGGTTAATTGAAAAACAAAAAGCAGGACATAAGTAGTTCATCAGAGATAGATGTTGTTGATAATGGCGAGTCTCCTGTTTTAGATATTAATCTTAGTTCAACTTCAAGAAAGTCAAATGCCAAAGCCAAATTGTAGAAAAGAAAACATGATTCAAACATAATGGCAGAGAAGGTGATATGTGATCTTTACACAATTAACAAAGATGAATGCAGAGATGATAGTTGCTTTCAAAATCCGTAAATATAGCACGACAGCAAAGGTTACAACAACCGCATTTTTTATGGAACACACAGCAGCGCCCAATGCCAACACGTTCATCATCATCATTACCAATCCATCAAGTGCAGCCACAGAGACACGAAAACATAGCAAGACAGGTGCACAACTGAATCAACGAAACCAAGAGATTATTTAGCCGATGTTGATGAGTCTGAAAGCAAGTACAAAAACCGAATGCACTAAATCAACGTAACAAAATAAAATTTTAATTTTATATGGTCCAGTGGCTAAAAATAATTTTAGTACATTTTTCTTACATGCAACAATTGTATTAATTTAATTATCTCAAATGAATTACTAAGACTTTATACACGGTGGGTAATTAAAATCCTAAATAAAATATGACAATTGTATGAAGCTCTTAGGGGATCTTGGATTTACTTTTTATATAGGTTATTGCTTATAAAAGAAATATTTGTAATATTTACACATGCCAATGTTAGTATGATTTTCTCCTAACTTTATGTATAAGTTACAACTTCCTAACTTGTTGGGCAAGTAATATCTTCTAACTTGTTGGGCAAGTTATAACTTCCTTACTTGGGAGAGAAGTTAGCCAAGATATTTTGGAATATCTAACTACCTATGAGACCCTATAAAAAGGCTTCAAGGGTAGGAAAAAAATACTATTGGGATCACTCACTTTGGGTTTTGGAAGAGCATTTGTAAAGAAGACATTGTGAAAGATTGCTTGTAAGATGACTTGCTAAAGAAAACACTTCAGCCTCTTTGTCATAGTCCTGTGAGTTATGCTTATTGTTTTTTATTTTGTTTAAATTGTTTAGCTAGTGGTTTAGATAGTATCATGTTTGGTAAGTAATTTTGGGATTTTTAGATTGCTCTTATTGTTCTTGGTGTATGATAGAAAATTTCTATTAAAATTTTGTCATAGAAGAGCTTGTGTTTGAAAGCCTTAAAAGCATTTTAGTAGTGAATTTTATTATTGTGCAATGTATAAGAACAGCTATTGAGATTTTTGTAAAAGAGCCTCTCCATGTAGTCAAGCCATTGAACGATTCAATAGTCAAGAGGGTTCAGAAAATCTTTGGTATTTTGATAGGACCAAAATAGCTTCTTTTATATTTAAAGTGAATCTCCATGGTATTTCAATCAGAAATTGTCAAGCCTCTTGAAGGTTCTGTTGAATGCAATTGTTGACATCCATTATCTAGCCAAAATAAAGTCTCTTGTGTGATAGTTTACGCAGCAAATTTTTGGATAGGATAGTAGGATTTTCTTGAAGATATTGCTTATTTGAGCCTTGGAAGTTTGAACAATTCGTAGTTATTGAATTTGGGATAACTTTATTGTGAAGTGTTTACTTATATCATTTTACCTTGTTTAAACATTTGAGATCTTTACACAAATCTACTTTCTTGTTCTGTTTTTTCTATTTCCATTGAATCTCGCTCTATTTCTAGTTTTCTTGTGGAACTATCTCTTTCTTTGGGGAAAATTAGAAGTAGATTCGCAGAGTTGTGCTCAAATGTTTTTGCAAAACTTTATTTGTTACAAGTAGGTATTATAAAGACCGCGTAGACTAAGCAATTGAAAAAAATAGGAACTCTCAACAACTCACAGTACTTTGCAAAGTTGGATGAATCTCTTTAAGATAAGTCATTTGTAGTTTTACACACAACCCAATCTTTTCATTTTTCACAACAACACACACACATACTCACATTAACTACTAAGTCTATTTGGAGGTATCTGGGCCTTGGTGTTGCCAGAAGACCAGCAAGCACCTAAATCCTGTATGAGGACACTCGTTGGCAGTCACGTCCCAAACGGTCGCAACAGTTCTTTTGGCGTTAGAAGGAGGGCTGAAAATTTAGCCTTTAAGTTCATAAGCCTTATAATTTTAGCATATCAACCATTATTTGTTACTATAAAGGCTTAAGAAATTAAATACTATTTTTAGTTCATGACCAAGAAAATTGATAGTTTGGAAAATTTGAAAGTTTCAAAAGATATTCTAGATTCTAAGATTGATTCTTTATCAGAAGAAGAACAAAAGAAAGATTTTGAATTAGGAACAAGTAGTGGAATGAAAAATAGAAGATCAAGAAGATCACCCATTATATCTGGTTTATCGATTTATAAGATAAGATCTAGAAAGTCTAAGAGCTCAACTATCCAAAGGAATAGGATGGCAAATCCTTGGCAAAGAGTTACACCATTAGGATTTCAAAATTACAATGATATTTCTAAGGTAGTTTACAAATATTTTCCTGAGTCTTTCATTCCTGGAAAAGCTTATTTAGCTAAAGAATATATTCACATGTTTGATTTAGCTTTAGGTCATGTAAATATTCAACATCAAGATCAAGCTTGTAGGTTGTTTGTATCAAATTTAAAGGATATGGCTCAGATTTGGTATTCGAACTTACCAAGTAATAGTATTACAAGTTGGGATGACATGAAGAATCTTTTCTTAGCCCATTTTGGTAATCAATTAGATCAACAACAACTATACTATGGGCTGATACAAGCTAAGAAAGGAGTTAAACAATGAATTAGAGATTTTAACATCAAGTTTCAACAAATTTGTGGATTCTTTCAAAGACAATATAGACCATCAGAAGAAATGCTTAAAGAAACTTATCTTAAGGCTATCAACCCCAACATTTCAATTTGGTTAAGGAGAACTCCAAACTTAACTACACTAAATGATTACTTTAGTGAAGCTATACAGTTACAAAAACAGTTGAACTTGAATCCTGAAGAAAATATTGCAATTCAAAAAAGAGAAGAAAGAGTTATGATTCCTATGCAAGATTTTGCTTAATTTAAAGCTTTACCAGGTCCATCTCATGCTAAGATAGAGCAAGAACATGAAAGAATAGAATCTGAAAAAGGACAATTAATGAGAGATATGTCTAACAAAATAGTGAAGCTTGAAAAAGCCTTGGCAAGAGTTAATATCAAGGAAGAAAGAAAAAATAGAAAGCATAAACATTAAGACACTAAGTTAGCAGAAGATGAGGATGAAAGTGACCTTATTATGTCCAACTTTCTTGATATTGAATCTGATAATGAGTTATCTAGTGTTCATTATGCAAGTAAATCTTCTAGTAATGGATTTAGCGATACTTCTTCTCTATCAAGTTTTGAAGAAGATATGTTTTCAGATGAAGAATGTAATAATTATGAGGAAAATGGATATAGTCTCCGATCAAAGGAAAGATTAACTACTTCTAGACTCCAAATGTTATTACTAATCCATCTACTAAGAGAAAAGCTTTTGAGCCAAATAGAAGAGATAAGAATAAAGGCAAAGACAATCAAGTAGAGCAAAGCACTCCAAATCAGTCTTTTAATAAATGGATAAAGAAACCAAGCTTTATTGGTGATGGAGAGTATGATTTGATTGAATACCTTAAACATGTCAAGGCCAATATTAGCTTTTATCAGTTACTTCAAATAGGATATCAACAAAGAAAGACTTTAGAGTTTATTAAAGGTAAAAGGAGAGTTAGAGAATCAGAGTTAAGTTATGTGTCTAATAATGATGAGAAACTAAAGACCTCGTATGATAAGGAAGCTCCTCCTTTTCTTTTGACAATGAAATTAAAGGATAAATACTTACACAATTATTTGATTGATTCTAGAGCTACGTCTACTATAATGTCATTGTCTATATGTAAGAAACTTGGTTTGATTCCTGAAAAATCAAATAAAAAGATTGTTCAAGTGGATAAAAGTAGAGTGAAGATTGTCGGTCAATTACCAAATGTTCTATTGGAAATTTCTTCTGAACCTCGTGTCAGAAGTAGAGTAACTATTCAAGTAGCAGATATACTAGATTCGCATAGTCTCTTATTGAGTAGAAGTTGAGTAAGAATTTCTCAGGTTACATATCAATAGATTATTCGCACATGTGGCTATCTTGGAAAGGAGAACCAAATAAAATATACATCTATAGTGAACCTTTGATGATTGATAATATTACTTCAAATGGAAAAAGTAAAATGGCTGAAAAAGGAGGTGTTGAAAACAAAATTTGTACACTTCAAGAAAATTATAGTTCTAAAAAAGAACAATCAAAGAATGAGGATAAATGACAGTTATACTTTGATGGTTCATGTAATTCAAAGGGTGCAGGAGTCGGTATAGTTATATTAAGGAATGATTTACCTAAAATTCTCAAAGTAATTCATCTATCTTTCCCTTGTACTAACAATAAAGCTGAGTATGAAGCTTTATGTATTGGTATAAGAATAGCTCTAGACAAAAAGATCAGAGTAATCACTATAAAAGGAGACTCAAGATTAGTTTGTGAACAAGTAAAGGGTAACTGTGTAGTAAAGAGCTCAATCTTAAGACCTTATAAGAAACTTGCTTATAAGATGTTAGATCAGTTTCAACATTGCCAAATAGAGCATATAAATAGAGTAGAGAATCTTATAGCAGATGATTTGGCAAAGGCAGCTTCAACATTAGATATGCAAATAATAGAAAGTTAAAAAGATGTAATGATTGAAGAAGAACATCAGCTATCAATACTAGACAATATAAGAAATTTACAAGTATTTTAAGATGATGATCAAGTACTAATATTTATGAAAAACAAACAAGAATTTGAGGGTCAAGTGATACCTGAAACGTCATCAAATTCTAAAGCTAATTTCATTCCAAAAGGATGATTGACTTGGAACATGAATTCAAGAAAAATTTACTTACTAGAAAGGATATACAAAACCCAGATAGTCAAGCATTCGAAGTAGTGAATTTTGGATTATACAAGATGCTAAAGATGTTGAATGTTACAAAGGAAAGAGATTCAAGTTTCAAGCAAAACTCGTTAACATGTCTAAGAAATAATTTGGACAATTTTGCTTGGTCTTATGACGATCTTAAAGCTTTTAGGCAAGATGTGTTGACACATAAAATTCCTTTAATAGAAGATTATAAAATAGTTAAGAAAAAACAAAGGAAATTTAATCCATCATTTGAACTAGCTATGGAAACCGAAATCAAGAAGTTGTTACAAGCACGAATCATATATCCAGTACGATATTCAACATGGCTTGCTAACCTCATTCCAGTGAGAAAGAAAAATGGTGATATAAGGCTTTGTGTAGACTTTAGAAATCTGAATGATGCCTCAAAAAAGGATAAGTATCCACTTCCACAAATTGTTGAGATGCTGATTAAAGTTTCAGGTTGTCAAGTATATTCTTTCTTAGATGGTTTCTCAGGCTATAATCAAATCATGGTAAATAAGAATGATAGATACAAAATAGCATTTATTACCAAATGGGGAACTTTCGCTTACCAAAGAATGCCATTTGGATTGTCAAATGCTGGAGCTACTTTCCAAAGAGCAATAGATTTAGCATTTAAGGATTTATTAGGCAAATTCGTGGTGATTTATTTGGATGATATTACAATATTCTCAAAAAAAAAAGATCATATTAATCATCTCCAACAAGTTTTCGACAGATTTCATGAGTTTGGTATTTCATTAAATCCTAAGAAGTGTATCTTTGGGGTTAAATCCATAAGCTTATTGGGCCATGTGATATGTCAAGAAGGAATTGCCATAGACAATTCCCAAATCCAAGCAGTACATAATATTGAGCATCTCACAAGTAAGAAATCTCTTAGATCTTTCTTTGGGAAGATTAACTTTGTGAAAAAGTTCATCCCCGGGTTTACTAAAATTACCAAACCTTTGATGCATATGCTAAATGGGGACGTCCAAGTAGGGAAAACACCAAAATTAGAGAGAGCTTTATCAAAAATTAAAAACGCTATACAAGAGGCTCCATATTTGGTGAAGCCTAGGCTTAAAGAAGATTTTTGGTTATATTCTTTTGCTTCGAAAGATTCTATCACTGTCATTTTAACACAAAAATATGATGAAGGTCGAGATGAACCAATTGGATTTTTTGGATATCAGTTGAAAGGTTCAGAATTAAATTATTCAGACTTAGAGAAACAAGCTTTGCAGTCATTAAAGCACTTCAGCATTTTAAATATTATTTGGAAAGTTCATTAGTCGATATTATGCTAATTGAACCTGCAGTTAAGGGGTTCCTAGCCCAAAATGAGATTGGATTAAAAAAAGGAAAATGGCTTATAAAGTTGCAAAGTTTCATATTTTCATTGGAAATATGCAAAACAATTAAGGGAATGGGATTAGCTAAGTTAATGATTAGAGAAAATGAAGTATGCACACTTGACACCCATGAAGAGAATTGGTATGATGAAATTCTCAAATTTCTTAATACAAGAAAAATCTCAAATAATTTAACTGCAAGTCAAAAGAGAGCTTTCTTCAAAAGAGCATGAAGATTCATTATTAAAGATGGTATATTATACAGAAAGGATTTTTTTAAGGGGTTTTATTGGAATGTGTTCATAATGATCAAATTAGTTTCATTTTGGAAAAATTTCATGATCATTTGAATTTATTTTATGAATCCCCTAAGTCGACTATGCAACATATACTTCAATATGGATATTACTGGCCTTCCATGTATCAAGACATTAGTTCAAAGATTCAAAAATTCTATAAATGTCAAATTCATGGGCCCAAGATTAAAAAGCCTAGAGCCCCTTTAAAACTAGTAGTTGCAGATAGACCATTTCAGCAATGGGGTTTGGATTTTATTGGTACAATTAATCCTTCAAGAGCTGGACATAAGTTTATTCTCACAGCTATTGATTATTTCACTAAATGTTCTGAAGTAAAGGCTCTAAGAGGAAGTTCAGCATCATATGTGATTAAGTTTCTAGAAGATCACATTCTAAGTAGATTTGGTCTACCTGAAGTGTTAGTGTCAGACAATGGACTTGCCTTCAAATCTGAAGAGTTTATCAAATGGGCATCAGAAAAATCTATTTTCTTATTTTCCTCATCAAACTGTTATCCTCAAGGAAATGGCCTAGCAGAATCCACCAATAAAAAGCTTATCACTTATATCAAGAAATCAATGAATGGGAATCCAGGAAATTGGATCAATTATTTACAATCCACGTTATGGTCATATCATATTAGATTCAAAAGAGCTATTGGGACATCACCATATAACTTAGTATATGGTTTGCCAGCTAGAATTACAAATAAGATTGTAAGCTCAGCTTCTGAATTTGTATAAATGTATAGTGAAAAAACTGATAAAGATAGAAGTTTCATGACTTTGCTTATTAAAAAAGAAGTTGAAGTAGATAAAGCAAGGGATAATTTGTTACAGAATACCTCTCAAGTCAAAAGATGGTTTGATAGGAAAGCTCTGAAAAGAACTTTCAAGCTAGGGGACCTTGTCCTATTATGAAATATGAAGAAACCAAATAAGTTTATACCGACATGGATTGGCCCATTTCAAATTACAAAGGAATTGTCTGAGGATACTTACAAACTATCAACTTTAGATGGCATGGAATTACAATTTTCATATAATGTTTTGCATATAAAAAATTATTTTAGACAATTGCATACAGCTTGAAGATATCCTTACATAAAAGTAATATATGTATATACTATTTGATATAATATTACTAATATTACTAGGAGTATAGTGTTAATTATTATGTTTAATTATGCTATTGGTATATAGTTAGATAAGTAGATAGTATATTATAATAATAAATATATTTAGGATAAATTTTTTTAAATTAGAAAATAGTTTTCCTTCAAGTGAGGCAAGTGAAAGCTTACAAGTAAAAAAAGTGGAAGCCTAAAAATGTGGCAAGTGTAAGAGGTGACTCATCCATCACTTAGTGAGGATTTTGACAAGTGGTTAGAATGTCTAAAAAGAGAGAAAATTGGTTGAAAAATCTTGGGGGGGATTTTAAATTTCTAGCTACTATAAAAAGAGGATTGGGTTGCTTAGGCTTTCTTCATCTTCCAATTCAAGTTGAGTAGAGAAAGTAAGAGAGATATAATTTGAAAGAGAAGATGGATTTTGGGAGAACAATGAAAAAACCTTTCATTCCTTATGTGATGAGATGTTTCCCAGAACATGTGTTGAAGAATTACTTGGAAGCTAAAGCATGTGGAGCACTGAAAGAGTGTCCTTTTATGGCTTGGTTGGTCGATGAATTCTCATTCATCACAAGAGGTTTAGAGATAGAGTCAAATATTTGGGGGCAATATCAAGATTGCACCCAAGAAGTGGAGAGGGGAGAAGAGCAACCAACCAATGAAGAGTCATGGGAAGAGGCCTTTGTGTCCCAAGAGGAAAATAAAGGACCCAATTGGGAAGAACAAAAGAGTTCGTATAAAAAAGAAAATGAGAAGACTGCTGAAGAAAAAGTTCAAGTAGATCAAGTTGAGAGCTCCACCAAGCCAAGAAACAATAGAACAACCTTTATCACGTCAGAAATTGCCTATGAGACAGTTAGAGAGATGAGGATTCCTACCAGAGTAACCCTCATAATTTTGTTCCCATCTCAAGAATAGTTCATGAATGAAGGACTTGATAATGTACAGTTTATTGTTCTTTTTCAAGAATGAGGTTTTCATACCACCAAACCTTATGTTTGATGGGAATTTTCCTCCAAAAAATATTTCTGTTCAATTGTAAAAATTTAATAAAATTTTCAGTACAGTTTTAAAATGAGGCTTGCATAAATTTCTTTAAGTTTTTAAGATGGCAGAAATGTTGGCACATTTGACCATTTCATGGAATAGCAAAAGTAGATACTAGAAAAAGGCAATATTCAAAACAACTACATAAACAACCAATTTATTTTAAACCCACTGGAATAATATGAATAATGCTAGGAATCGTATAGAATTTTGATTCCATCGAATGAGATCAAAATGGAACAGACACTAGTAGAAGCAAGTGCAAGAGCAACCTCTCATTTTTCTCAACTCCAATGATGGCAGCCCTCACTTCACTACCATCATTGTTAAGGTGTTTATGGATGGCTACCTTAAAGTTTGGTAGTATTGAACAGCTAGGAGAACTATCACACTGTTTAACACTTTCTACCAATATTTCGAAAGAACATTCTAGGAAAATTTTATAGTGCAGATGTGGAGATATTGTTTCAATCTATTTAGAAAATTTTAAAGTGTACAATCATTGGTTTCTCTCTACAATATGCATTCTTGGAGACAATTGCTGTGAAAATTGAACTAGCAAGTGGACTACGGTAGCAGCGGTTAGTGGATTTTGAAATTTGCAGTGGAATGGAATTAGTGTTAATAACATTGATGCAGTGTTTGGAGTGGGAGAAAGTTGGTAAATTCCATCAGGTCATACGTAGCAGGAGGACTCAGCAGCTGGAGTAGCAGAAATTTTGTTGTCATCACAAATGCCGGCAGTCCATTCGGAATCGGTACCATAACGACACTAGCACCAACGTAGGTAGTGTTGCTACAAACAAATGCATCATGATGAATGCCAATCGAAAAGCTTCCCATAATTTTCGGTGAAGATAGTTTCACGTCTACAACCAATAGTAGTTTCCAAAATAAGGGTTGATATTTTTATTTTCATCGATAATACTTGTGCCTCATGATGTGAATCCAAACTAACTTAAAACAAGGGCAACAGATGATTGGCGACAGCCTGCAACATTTGGTTCATGTCTTTGCTGCCAACGTCATGCACTTGTTCCTCAAAGCATAGAGGATATCTATGAATCGCTTCTTGGAAAGAATCTCAATGCTTCCATGGTTTCATTTGATAATTTGTTCTATCAACAATGTTTGATTTTTGTTCATAAGCTGTTATTTTAACTTATCAAAAAAAAGCAACCATGGAGCAGTTCTGAGGAAGATCTAGTGCCATGTGGAAGTCATTGCTATTTACTAGAATCAATAAGCAGAGGGACATTAAATGTAGAAAGTTTTGGTCAATTAGACGCTTGCGAGGACACTCCATATCATGCTATAGAAAGACATTTTTTCTTGAAGAAGCTCCTCAAAAGAAGAATTGATGCTGATAAGAGTTGCATGGCCAACAAAGGACCAACCTTCTTTAGTGACCAAGCTTATTCTATGGAAATTGATAATATTGAACATTGTCTAATGTGTGTGTAAAAAACAGAAAAGATGGTGGCTTGTTAAAGAAAATATCCAAAAACAAGCCATAAAGAATGGGTTAATTCAAAAACAAAAAGTATGACATAAGTAGTTCATCAGAGACAGATGCTGTTGATAATGGTGACTCTCTTGTTTCAGATATTAATCTAAGTTCAACTTCAAGAAAGCCAAATGCCAAAGCCAAATTGTAGAAAAGAAAACATGATTCAAACATAACGGCAGAGAAGGTGATATGTGATCTTTACACAATTAACAAAGATGAATGCAGAGATGATAGTTGCTTTCAAAATCCGTAAATATAGCACGACGGCAAAGGTTACAACAACCGCAATTTTTATGGAACACATAGCAGCACCCAACGTCAACATGTTCATCATTGTCATTACCAATCCATCAAGTGTAGCCACAGAGAAACGAAAACACAGCAAGATAGGTGCACAACTGAATCAGCGGAACTAGGAAATTATTTAGCCTATGTCAATGAGTTTGAAAGCAAGTACAAAAATCGAATGCACTAAATCAAAGTAACAAAATAAAATTTTAATTTTATATGATCTAGTGGCTAAAAATAATTTTAGCAAATGTTTCTTACATGCAAGAATTGTATTAATTTAATTAACTCAAATGAATTACTAAGACTTTATACACAGTGGGTAATTAAAATCCTAAATAAAATATGACAATTGTATGAAGCTCTTAGGAGATCTTTGATTTATTTTTTATATAGGTTATTGCTTATAAAAGAAATATTTGTAATATTTACACATGCCAATGTTAGCATGATTTTCTCCTAACTTTATGTATAAGTTACAATTTCCTAACTTGTTAGGCAAGTAATATCTCCTAACTTGTTGGGCAAGTTATAACTTCCTTACTTGGGAGAGAAGTTAGCCAAGATATTTTGGAATATCTAACTACCTATGAGACCCTATAAAAAGGCTTCAAGGGTAGGAAAAAAATACTATTGGGATCACTCACTTTGGGTTTTGGAAGAGCATTTGTAAAGAAGACATTATGAAAGATTACTTGTAAGATGACTTGCTAAAGACAACACTTCAGCCTCTTTGTCATAGTCCTATGAGTTATGATTATTGTTTTTTATTTTGTTTAAATTGTTTAGCTAGTGGTTTTGATAGTATCATGCTTGGCAAGTAATTTTGGGATTTTTAGATTGCTCTTATTGTTCTTGGTGTATGATAGAAAATTTCTATTAAAATTTTGCCATAGAAGAGCTTGTGTTTAAAAGCCTTAAGAGCATTTTAGCAGTGAATTTTATTATTGTGCAATGTATAAGAATCACTATTGAGATTGTTTTAAGAGAGCCTCTACATGTAGTCAAGTCGTTGAACGATTCAATAGTCAAGAGGGTTCAGAAAATCTTTGGTATTTTGATAAGACTAGAATAGCTTCTTTTATCTTTAAAGTGAATCTCTGTGGTATTTCAATCAGAAATTGTCAAGCCTCTTGAAGGTTTTGTTGAATGCAATTGTTGACATCTGTTATCTAGCCAAAATAGAGTCTCGTGCGTGATAGTTTACGTAGAAAATTTTTGGGTAGCATAGTAGGATTGTCTTGAAGAAATTGCTTATTTGAGCCTTGGAAGTTTGAACAATTCGTAGTTATTGAATTTGGGATAGCTTTATTGTGAAGTTTTTACTCGTATCATTTTACCTTGTTTAAACATTTGAGATCTTTACACAAATCTTCTTTCTTATTCTCTTCTTTCTATTTCCATTGAATCTCGCTCTATTTCTAGTTTTCTTGTGGAGCTATCTCTTTCTCTGGGGAAAATTAGAAGTAGATTCGCAGAGTTGTGCTCAAATGTTTTTGCAAAACTTTATTTGTTACAAGTAGGTATTATAAAGACCGCGTAGACTAGGCAATTGAACAAAATAGGAACTCTCAACAACTCACAGTACTTTGCAAAGTTGGCTGAATCTCTTTAAGATAAGTCATTTGTAGTTTTACACACAACCTAATCTTTTCATTTTTCACAACAGCACACACACATACTCACATTAACTACTGAGTCTATTTGGAGGTATCTGGGCCTTGGTGTTGCCAAAAGACTAGAAAGCACCTAAATCCTATTCGAGGACACTCATTGACAATCGTGTCCCAAACCATCATCAACAATATCATAGTGGGTCAACTCGTTATCCGGGAACTACATCATATAAATTGCCCCACTATGGCCATTACAATCAAGTGTGTGAACCCCGATGGGCTAAGAATGGACCAGTTCCAATATTTCTAACATGCAAGGATCCTCACCCTTCATTTATTAATCCCAGTGATGCTCAACCATTTAGTTATGGGGGATATCCCCCATTCTAATAACAAGCAGAGTTAATAAATATTTTTCATTTTCTTTGATTTTACAACTTTTTGTTTTCCAGTTTTTCATTTTTCAATTTCTTGTTGTATCTTTTTATCTTTTAGTATTTTTGTCTTTTTACGTTTTTGTAAGTAATCTCATCTACAAATAAAACACTCATGTGGATCATTGGTTGAGGTGTGTTCTATGTTATTAAGTCTCGAGTGAGCAATTATTTGGAACAGTGTGCCCATTACACCCACTCATCCACTCTACAAACAAGAGGTTCTGTTCGAGGGTATAGTGATATTCTTAACATTCTTAAAACTTAAAATTAATTTTGTGTTCATTGTACCTAGAATGAAGAAGGATGGACCAAGAGGGAATGATTAGGATGTGACATCAAGGGGACTTACAAATTTTCTTTGGTGTTAGTTGTGGGAGTTATCATGCAACATAGTTGTACTAAGATCCTTGTAGATCTAATGAAAAATGGGAGTAAGAGTAATCAAAAGGGCACTCAAAAATCCAATGTTGTTCTAGGGGGTCCCACTAGAAAGACATGCACCCATCCTTGAATTTTGGTAGCTTCTCTAGATCCAGTATTCAAAAAAAAAGAGAGAGAAGAAAAAAGAGAAAAGAGAAAAACAAAGTGCCACAAAACAAAAGTCACTCCTCCCTTGNAAAAGAGAAAAACAAAGTGCCACAAAACAAAAGTCACTCCTCCCTTGAACAAAACGCTAAGTGATCATATGCCTTGTTTTTATGGTACTCTCATAGTTGTTCATCATGGGATGAAACAATGCAATATTACTGATTAGAGGAATGAACTTGGTCCTGATCTTGGAACGACGGGTTAATGACATGTTAATTATGCTTTGCACGTAGGATTCACTATGCCTTGGGTTAGTTACCTCATGTCCCAATCTCTACAATCCCTTTCTACAGTTCATCTCATCTCACTGTTCATGTAATTGTAGCTCGTGTCATGTGCAACATAGAATTCATACCTCGTTCCAATGATAATTACATGTGAGTGTTTTGTGGAGTTAGTGCAGATTACATTTAATCCTTCTAGTGCCCACAAACACTTTAAGTGTGGTTACACAAGGGCATTATAGGTTAAAACCTGATTTGGGGAGGATCCACTTGTGTAATTGTTTGTAATCTTCACTTATGACATAGCTCACACACACCATTTCTAACCCTCAGTATATTTTTAACGATTTTCTTTCTCTATTATTATCCCTCTGAATTTTAACGTTCCTATGTGCCATCACATGACCTTTTTTCTTACCACCCAAGGTTTTAATGATAAATTCCATACCATCATAATTATTCATGCCTTCCAAACCATCTAATTACCTTAGAGCCCCTCAACATATGTCATATGTCCTAATTTTAACCTTTGATTTCAGAAAAAATATTTAAAATTTGGGTTTTTCCCTCAAGCTTAATATGTCACTAGGATGTGATATTATGTACACAATGTATCGTACATGATATCGCATCCCTATAACCCTATAAATAGGTGACCCCCCCCCCCCCCCCCCCCCCCCCCCACCCCCCCCCCCCCCCCCCCCCCACCCCTGCAACACTTAGCATCATTTCTTGCCATTCACATAGGGGAGTTTTTCAAATTTTTCTCTACAACTTGCGAGTGTGATATCTTTACTTTTCAACCTCAATAGCGCTCACTGGTACTCCAATTTTAAATCCATCTGAACCTGCTTGAACCCAGAGTGTTCAGCTTGGTCGTGGGGGAGGGACACTTGTCGAGAAGTGCCTAACTTTTTTGAAATTTATCATCACCCAAAGGACATCATCTAGGGTAATTAACTATAACACTTAGAAAAATTGTGTCTAAAAATCATTTACTCCCTAGGTATACCAAGAAACTAAAGTGGAAACCACCTAAGTCACAAGACTCATTATTACAAACTTTTGGGTGCTATCACATGTGATAACATAATATCGTTAATTAAGGCAAGCAGTAAGATATAACTTAACTTCAAAAACAACCTTACTAACGCTTGACCCGTGTGATTGCAGATGGCCCCAAAACGTGGACAACAAGAAGGTCCAACCTAAGGTGGAAGTAAACGAGCTCGGAGGGGGAGAAGACAAAGACCTGTCGGACAACATGCAAAACAAGAGGAGAAATCATTCAGCATTCATCAAGATGAACCTCCTACCGAATGGTCTGGGCAGGCAGAAGGAGGAGCTGCTGCTGCGCCTGAACTGGGACAATGGCTCACGTTGCCCCAAGATTATGTTCAGGCCATCCATGAAAAGTCCACATTCACTACAGTAATTGTGGAATTGAACTTTGAATCATTTGCAGAGTTTTCTCCTAAGGCCATTGGCGATCACCTCAAAGGGTCTCCCTTATGGCCTATCCTTTTTGAAAGCGGTGCCTAGTACTTAGGAGAGACATACCAATTTTGGCATAATAGGGAGCAAGGAACTACTATCAATATTTGTGGTGTGGAAGTTGATTTCTCCACGCAGGCCATTTTGGAGGTGTTAACCCTTCCAAATACGGGGCCCCAGATTGCTCAGTTATCAACCCGTTCAGACCCTGATGTGCAAAAGGATTGGTTGGAAAAGGCTTATGGCAGAGATAAAACATTTGGTGAGTTGACGATGAAAGAGAGGGTTTATTTCAAAATTGGAACATATCATTTCTTCCCCACAAAGGGCCTAAAAAGAATATCAATGTATGCAGCTAGAGGATGTGTTGTGCTGATGGGAAAGGTTAATGCTAACCTACCCCATCTGTATAACGGAGATCTTGAGATAGTTCGAGGAACAAAAGATAGGAAAGATGGTGCTAGCTTTTCCTTGTCTTATCAGAAAGCTTTTCTGAGATGCCAGTATTTGGTGGTACACCAATGACGTCCTCCAAAAATCCCAGACTGCTTCATATGCTGAATTGCTAAAGGCACTAGCTCCCATAGAAAGCACTGGCAAAGAACTGGGACCTAAGGAGGAAGAAGAACAAATGGCTAGACCAACTGCAACTCAACTTGTAGGACCCAGTCAACCTCTAGGCATGGGTCCCAGCCAACAACAAGAAGTAGAACCTAGCACAGGCTAGGATCAACAGCCGACTACAGACCGTCGATGAGTCATCTTAAGGCCACTACTGAGATAGTCAGTTGAGGAAGTAGTGATGATGCAAACCTCTTCTGCATCATCAATGATGCCATTCTGCCTATGGTTTCGTTGGATCGCACAATGGGGGAAGTATTGATTCACATAGGAGGAGAGAAAAGTAGATGGTCACAGCAGATCTTAGGAAACGTGGCATCTTTCCAGGTGAAATTAGAGACTGGTGAAGGGGCCACTGTGGTGGTTATGCAACACCAGAATGAAGCAAGGACTATAGAAGTGGTACCTGATCACATCAAAGAATCCTTTAACGTACTTGTTGTGCCACCGGAAAATCTCACAGGAACATAGGATGCTCAAACCTTGGCTAGAACTTCAATGACTCCTGCAGAACATGAGGATGTGCTTGATTGATTGCTCCAAATAGGGTAAGTAATGATGTCCCTGTTTAACATCCCTCAAGATGTTATGGCAATTCAATTAGACCTCATTTCCACAAAGGGGAAGCTGGTCTTAATAGAAGTGAGGGCCGAGCATGTGGAAGTAGAAGTGCAGAAATTGCAAGAGCGGCTTGTGACCTTACAAACAGCATAGCAGGACCCTCTACAATTTGTTCCCGTAGACTAGCTAGAGAACTTTAGGACTGAGCAACTAACCAAGTTAATCGCAGAGAATAAAAAGGTAGCTGATGAAAGGAAGAAGGCCGTTTGGGATGCCTCCACAGCACAGGCGTAAACTCATGCACATCTTATGGCACTCAAAGCCTTATAGGAAGAAAACAAGCACCTGGTTGTAGAGAACCTTCAGTTGACCACTGTAGAAAATCAAAAGAATTTTCTTGATGAACACTTTCATCAATTATGAGAACAATTCATCCAGGTCAATCGAGACATAAGTTGTTTAGCTAGAGAAAATCGAACCCTCTCGATGGAGAAGGTACCTGTCATTCATCAAAAGTCAGCAATTAAGATAAGCGCATGGCAGAACGAGGCTAAACGACATGAGAAGTTGAAGGAGCATTTCCACGATCAGGTGGGGATGTATAAAAAGGTCCTTAAAAAGGAGATCCATATAGCCAAGGTCCAAATCAACACTATCAATGCTCAACACACTGACTGGTGGGCCATATTGGACACATATGCCCTCGCCCATCAAGCAGAAGTTAAAAATTAGGACCTATAGATTCAAGACTTGATAGAGTACATGGAGTTGGTAAATCTAAAATATTCCAATCTTGCCATGTTAATAGCAGGGCACCCAAGGTTAGAGCTCGAGTAGCAGGTAGCAATCACCCACATCAAATACAAGGCAGAATTTGCAGAGCACAAGAAGCTAGTGGAGAAACTGGATGTTGCAAATTCTAAACTTGAGGTGGTGAAAGCAAGCTACCAGGGATAGAAAGATGTCGCAACTGACTTGGCTCAATGGCTAGCAAACTTTCATAAGTACAAGAATAAATCCAGAGCCTATGAGGAGGAACGACGGGTGTTCGTGGCTTGGCATGTCAAGGCCAATCAAATGTTTCCGCAACTACTCTGTCCACGGAAGGTGCCGACTCCATCAAACGTTGGAACATTAGCATGGATGGCACAAGACCCTCGAACCGAAGAGGAGAAGCTCCAAGCCATACTTCAACGTCATCAAGCCTCAAAGCCTGGAGCACAAGACAAAGGGAAGGCACCAATGGAGGAGCCACCGCCACCTAGAACTACATGAGTTCCATCCATTTTGGTAGGTGTAGAACATTTGTGTTGTGTCTTCATTTTGTTTTCATTTCACACTGCGGCATAGTCCCATTTCTTCCCTTGTAATAATCCCATACCTATCCACTGTGTAATCACTGTAACTCAAGGACGAGTTTTTATTCAGTCGTGGGGATATGATGAATCATCATACAAGGAAACTGTGATATCGCGTACACGATATCATAGCCCACTGCAATGTCTATAAATAAGATACAGCTTTCCCAGTTTTAGGAATCTAGTTTAGACGCTTAGATTAAATATGGTAGTTTTATCCCTCTAGAGATAGAATATTTCCCAGTGTATGCCCACAGTGTGGTGATTGTAATTGTACGGCATCCTTATTCGAGTGTGATGTACTTGGACATGCACATGACCAGAAATAAAGATCGAGATTACTTCATCATTGCAGCATTCACTTAGTTTAATTATTTATTTATTTAATTGTTATTTAATTTTTATTTACTACTTTCTTAATTAAATTTCTCTCACCCTTAAACTCATGTTAAAACATGGAATGAGTACAACTTGATTACGAGCATTTAAGTGTGACTAATTGGTAACCCAGTAGCGTACCTAGGATCTACGCTTGGTAATCCCAGTGGTAGTCATGCACGAAGTCCAAGATGTATACGAATAATCAAGGAATGAATGCTCATCACACTTAGGCTAATTTAGATTCTGTCTTACCCTTTCCTTCTAGCTTAGTTAATATTAATTTCCATTACCTTCAGGAGTAGCATTAGATTAGGACCACATCATACACCTCATTCTGGACTAAACCATACGTGACAAAGATAATACTAGTCCAGGTGGGACGACAGTGAACTGCGACCTAAGGCTAACTATCTAGGTGCCACAACTAGTCCATCTATGGAGTTCGACCAGATCGTGCGTGAAAACGCTCGTATTCATATGGTTGAGTGTAGGGATACCTCGCCACTCATCACTAGATAATCATATGTTATGCTTGAGATTAGTTGTACTTATTCCACTAAATTACTAACATGCAAACAAAATGTAAACATTATACCAAATATAAAGAAATATAAATTGTGATGTAAAGAAAAATGTATTGAAAGGTAAACTTAAGATTATTAAAAATGTTATAATGATTAGAAACAATCTTGATCTCTATTATTTTTCATGAAATATATCCATGTATATCTCACTTGAATAAATATATTTTACAACTACTTCAAATCACATTGCAGGTACTCCTTGACTAGTACCAAATTCATCAAAATAAAATGCAAGAGTTCTACTGCTAATAGATCAAGACATGTATTTAATGTGGTAGGTGGATTGTATTTATAGGCATTTATTGCAATTACATCCTTGCATTTCTAGTATATCATCCCAACATGCGATATCACAAAAACAATATAGCATATACAATATCATAGCTGATTGATACAATTTTTATTAATTCCAAGGGCTATACTAGCCTTAAGCTTTTCAGCATACAACATATGTTGCTTCATCATACCCTTATGACTCATCAAAAAATTATCATCAATTTTTAGAAAATAATTAAAGTTCCATGACAAAAGTTTTGGGGTAATCGAAACTAGATTAATTAACATTACAAAACATGAGTGCCACATTACAAAATTAATTTAAGTGGTTGTTATAAAACTTTGATAAACTTGACATACATAGAAACATTGTCAAAACTAAAAGAGATCTTAAAAACTCCACTGATGTTGAATCTTCATGTCATCCCAAGTAATTGTAATTCTTCTCTCAGTGGTTCTTCTATTGACTCCTTTCATGTTATGCAAAATGTCTAAATTATTGTTTGACATTTCTCATCATTGGGATATGGATATCTAGGTAGTGAACATGTGACATATGAGCTCTAATTCTTGTATCTACTAGTTGACATATTCTTATCCTTTTTTCAACCTCTTTACTCTACCTTGCAAAAGGCCTAATGTTTGGAAAACTTCTTTTTATTTCAAAGGGTGGTGTTGGGGTGTTGGAACCTCAAAATAATTTTAATATAAGTATACCCCAAGATATATAACTTAGCATTATTTTCTAGAATCAAACTTATTACTTGAAGCTTTTAAATTAAGATTCTTACCACTAGTGATGAGTGGCTAGGTACTCCTATGCCCAACCATGTGAATTAGTAGCATTCACATGCGACTCGGTCAAATTCCTTAGACTGTAACCACTTTGCATACACTAGACCCTAACCAGCAAAACCTTGAGTTAGAACAATCGTTGTCTTCCCAACCTTACTTGTGATGTTCTAATTGCGATAGTTAAGTGAGATTGAGGCAAATGATTTTTATGGCTTTTTTCACTTTATCTTGTAGAGGCTAATTCTTGAAATAGAAAGTAAGGAATGGAATATTACATAATATATAGTGTACTGACCTAAATCGTCGGTGTAAGGCTGGAAGGGAAACAAACACCGAGAGATCGTTGGGCAGCCACAGCTGACCCTGCCTTCGCCCGAGGACAAGCTAGAAAAGTAAACGAAGGTAGAGTGCCTTGGATGGTCTGCATGCAAATCAACCAAGGACTTCCCTGAGCGTAAGCTACGGCTAGCGCTGGGGTTATCGTAAACGATATGTAAATGGAATGCAGACGGCGACACGAAATGTAAATAAAGCGTATTGAATTATGAATAAAGCATAAATAAAGCTATATTTGTAAAGAATAAACAGAACTAAACAATGTAAATGGGAGGCAATAATGAAACTGTATTATATTGTTTTTAAAAAAATGTGCACCGGTCAAAGCGTAGTTGCACAAGTGCGAATGGCAAGTCAAACGCCTAGCCCCGGAAAGATATGACACGATGATGTGACAATGAAATGAGATGAACGTGAGAAGAATTTGGAAGCCAAAAATCAGATGTGTCGAGTGCCCAAGGATTGCAAATTCTGTCCTCCTTTAGAATTTTCAATCTCTCCAATCTTTGTCTCTTCCAATCTTCTTCTTCTTCTTGTCCTCCTCTCTTGCTACCTTTGCTTTGCTTCTCTTGCCTCCTTCGTTTGTGTGAATTGATAGGGTATTTATAGGGTTGGGCTAGGGTTTGGCTAGGGTTTTCAAGAATGGAATCAATGGTTGGGAGGTGAGAGAAAAATAGATCTAGTGACATGTGTCCCATGAATAGTTGGCACAAGTTGGATATGTGTTGGCAATTTTCCTTCTTTGACCAGATTCAATGTATTTGTGTTGGATAGTTGTGCACGAGTTGGATGTGTGTTGGATATTTGCCTTCTTTGACCAAATTTAATGTATTTTAAAATTTGTGGGTCATTCAAGTCCATGAAAATACAAATAATTTAGACAAGCCCTTAAATGATAAAAATTTACAAAGAAAATCAAGGAGGATTAACTTCGCCTTGCTTGTCTAGAACCCAGTGTCACCTGCAATGTGACCTGGCGTGTGACCCCAAAACTTGCAATTTTGGGCTAAAATTTGGAATTTTTAAAGGCTGGGACCCATAGTTATCAATAGTGGACCTTGAGGATGACTTACACCCTTAAAATCAAATCATTTTGGCTTAGTTTTGGGGCTCTAAAAATTGGTGACGCTGATCCTTACGCTGTGCAACGTCTGAAAAAAATAAGCCCAGCATCACCAAGTCAAAATGGCATATTTAAGGCCCAAATCTTGATTTTCTAGAGGCTGGGAACTACTGGGGACCTTGGTGAAGGTCATGGGGGGGCCTTGTGCTTGATTTCAACCTATTTTGACTCAATTTTGGGGCTCCAAAAGTTGGTGATGCTGATCCTTACGCTGTGTAGAATTTGAAAAAGTAACCAAAGTGTACTTAGCCAAAACCAAACATTTTGAACCTAAAACTTTTGATTCCGGATGCTGGAAGTTGGTGCATTTGCTTGTGGGCCTTGGGGGGACCTTGCCTATTGAATCATGGACCATCGGTGGTTGTTTTGGAGGCCTCCAAGTTTGGTCACGTTGTACTCATGTTGGCCAACATCATGACTTAGCTTGATTCTTGTCTAAAAGTGATAAGCCAAAATTAGTGGTGTTTCATATAGTTATCCTAATCTATATCTTAATCTTTCCTAGCATAAGTATCTGATCCCATCTTCTGTGCACATCCTGAGCATCCCCTAGCCACTACTAGGTTACCAGATGTTAAGTGTCGCTGGGTTGCCAAGTGTTGGGTTTATGTTTGAGATGGTCATACTTATGGTCTTCACAAACTATAAGAGATCAATGGCAATTAAAGTAATAAAAATGAAAACTTAAGTAATTATCAAAGCATAGAAATATTAAACTATTAAATGCATCATATGACTAAGTCCAATTGTTGCAAGGAATGCTCGAAAAGCTCATCTTTATTGCCATTCATTCCAATGGGCTCAGGTACATCAATGCTTGAATAAAGAGCTGGACACCTTTCTTACACCTACTGCGGGCACTTGGAAAATATTCTAACTCTCGTGGAAACAAACTGCAAGAGCTTCGCTACAACTACCAAAAAGGTACCTAAGTGTGACGAAAGCCCACTTATTTATAGGTTGAAATAGGCTCTATGTAAACAAGGTCATGTAGACGCATGGATAGATGCCGTGTCAACGCGACCATGTATACGAGGCCCCATATATGTGGTCTAGTTGATGCATCAACTATTTAGTGCTTCATCATACCTCCACGATTGAGTAAAAACTCATCCTCGAGTTCCTCTACAATTTGGAAGGTATGGACTTCTTATTACAACACACATGACACAACACCAATTTTACTGATGCACCAAGTGCCTGAGTGTACAGAGAAGGAAAAATTACAAAATGGTGGTGTTCAGAGACAAAATTGAACACCTCGATGATCTTGGATTCTCTACTATGCTGAAAGATGCAAAAAATTGCTAGAGAAGATCACACTGTCCCTGGTGGTGGTGGTTCTGACGGACCTTCACCAGCCTCTAGCACATGTGGCGATGGTGGCGTGGATGATGGTTGTCCCACAGTAACTGCAACTTCTGGAGGTAACCAAAATGCCTCCAAGAGAGCCCTCATTTTTTCTTCCTTACTTCTAGGATCATTCACTATCCAAGTAGCTTCACCAATGTGTGCTGGGATTGGAACCTCCTAAGGGCATGGAAGCTCAGGAAAAAGTTCTTTCAAATTAACAAACCAGGCCGTCATTTATTTTTGTTCGATGTCGAATGCTCGAATTGTTGTCTATAGCTACTGGTAGTCATTCATTCATTGGGCCAAGTTTTCAGTGACCACATGTTGCCCTTTAAAACACGTGCAGAGAACCTCGAGTTTTGCATTTAGTATTTCCAATTTCTATTTTGTTGCTTTATGCGCTTGGAACTCACCCTCGTATAAAGAATACAAGGAGGCCACTTGCTTTTCTAGGTCAGACCATGGTCTCCCAGTTGCTAGCATAGCTAGGTTTGCATAACAAAGGTTGGCCAACTTCATGTACTCTATCATTTCTTCAATCTGCAGTTCCTTAAGGCAAATTTTAGCCTAGTTGTGGGCTTTCAAGCCATCAAAGATAGGTTTCCATACCTTGCCTCCTTCTCAGAGATGCTGGAGCACTTGGTTCAATTTGGCCTTAGCGACTTGAATATTCTTTTCATTCACTTCCTTTTGTAATCCCACTTGGTCCCTGTAATGATTTTTAACTTTTTCAAACCTAAGGGCTTCACTTTTCCAAGTGGAAATTTCGATGGCTAATTTCTATCACAAGGCACGAACCCCCTCCATAGATAGGTTTCAATTTTTAGTGGCCAACCTCCTCACATCAGCGTTCACCCTAGCTAGCTCTTCCTATTGTTGGTGAATAAAGCTTTTTATGTGCTCATTTTCAACCCCCACATTGCACAAGAGATGGACTTCCATGGTCAGCCTGACATTCTCCTGGCGAACCTCTATTAAGTCTTTGTTTAGATTATACGTATGAGCATCTACCAAGGACTTATCGAGGATCGTTGACTCTCGCTCATCCTCAACTATCTAGAGTTTGACTTGAAGTTGTTGAAAAGCTTCATCTCTGGTGAGTTCACGATTGAGGAGAGCTAGATCAGCAAGTTGGGCCCTTAATTGGGTAACTTCTGTTGCTAAGTGTTGAAAATTGGCTTGAGTAACTTCGAGTTGCCCCTCCAAGATGAGGCTCCTACCCCTTACTCAAAGCAGCTTTGACTGGGTTGCAGTGATGTTATCCAAAAGATCAAAAACATTCGAAAGCAATTTCTTGGTTCCCATTAGTCTGTCGAACAGTTCTTCATGTTGGGCTACATTGATCTTGCTACATGAAGTCCTATCGGATGCTTGTACATCTTTGACTCCATGTACATCTGGTACAGGTTCCATTGGTGCATTGAGGGCCATAGCAATCATATCAACAACCACTTCAGCCACAATCTCATGTTCTTAGTGTTGCATCACGAGGACTGTCACCCCCTCTCCATCCTCCAAGCATACCAAAAAAGTAGCAGCATTTCCTAAAATTTTAGGAAACAACTATTAGGTGGATACTGTTACTTCTCGGACACAAGGATCAATTCTTGTGGGTACTTGTGTTCAGGAAATAGAGAACATTGTCCCTACTCTTTCTAGTAGACTTATTGATCAAGCCACTTGCTCCAAATGGCTCATTATAGGGTGATAAACTATAGAGTCTTCTCCTCCACCAGTCCCTCCAGATTGCTCTTGTTGGCTCAAGAGCAATTGCCAGATTTCATGTATAAGTTCTGTGATTATTTGCAAACCTGACCTCATTTCTTGCATAGGCGATGGAGGTGGTTGCTACTATTCCTTAGTTTGTGTGATGGCCGGAGTCCTATCTTTCATCATTTCCTAACATGAGGCAATCGGGGCATGCCGAAGTGTATCGTTGGCATATCATGTTATCCCTAGCCATTTGCATAATTTTTTGATTAAGCAAGGAAAGGGTAGAGCCTACCTTCCACATTTACTTTTAGCAAACCTTTTCTCAATCTCTAAAAAAAACAATTGTGGAAGGCTCATTGGGAATTTTCCACTTAGAGCGACACATGCATGAGCAAAGAAGGTAGTGATTTTGCTGGGTCTCACCATTGGGTTCAGGTGGTAAGACGCAATTTTTCAATACACCCTCTCCACAGTGGTTAGAGTGTCAAACTCTTTATGACCCACCCCATAGCACTGCCTTATCCACTCCCATTTTACCTTGGGATTTGCCTGCTTAGAGATCTCCACCACATCAGCTTTGGTCTCAGGCAACCCCAGAGCTTGCGCAATCGCTTCAGTAGAGTAAGAGACATAGATGTCCTTGATTCTTACTTTGGACCCCAACTACCAATTTTTCTAGAAGAGGTAAGTATCTCCTAAGTACCATTCACCATTGTATGTGATGATTGGCCACATAGGAGAGTTTTGTAATTGAAGCTTCACATCTTCTGGTGCATTCTTAAGAAATGGTCCAAATTTTAGTTTTTGCAGGACCATTCGTTGCACCTCCCTTGTCTTGATAGCATCAAGACATGCCTGGGTCAAGGTGATCTCAAGCCGTGGTGCTATCATCAGAGTCTCATCCCCTTGCGATTGTTCACTTGGGATCTCCTCTTCAGGAATCTAATGAATAGATTCCACATCAAGCCCTTCGCAAAGGGGGCTAGTTGCATGGGAGCCCTCTGCATGCTCTGGGTGCTACACACTTTGTCCCCTTCTCGTTCATGGTCGCTTGTCCCTAGGTTTTGATAGTCCTTCTCCCCTTGGATGCCTTGGTCTCAGTGCCATCTACAATCAAACATAAACACTAATTAAATTATGCACAAGTTGCTCAAAATGACCCTCATACACCTTCTCAGTTTGAATAAATTATGGTGCTGGCATGTGCATCCCATTAAATCTCCCAAAGTATTAATTGATGGGTTAGAACCAAAAATAATTAGGGGATGATTTGGAGTTTAAACTATTGTTTTCTGTTTCTTCCCTTAAGAGGTGTTAAGTCTATACTAAATTTAATTTTAATTACAATAGACCTCACCCCCCCCCCCCCCAACTGGGAGCATACCTATGGTTGCTAAAGAGGGGAAGGATAGGATGATTAGGACACGTGGTAGACAACATAAGTGCTTGGAAGAAGAGGCGAGGTACAAAAAATGAAAAATCTCCCCCCAATTTGTTTGCAAAATGAACAAAAATGTAAGGTGCAACGGGGGTATATATAGGGGTTTATGGCTGTGTTGACAGGGCCGTGTATACACGGTCACGTATACATAGGGAGCTACATATACTAGGCCCTGTATACACAGGGGGTCACACCCATTGACCTGACAAAGAAAAGCCTGAAAATCGATTCAAAATTCCAAATTGGGATGGTTTAGGAGCTCTAGAGACCGGGAACTCAGCTAGGAGCAAGAGGAAGGTGAGTGGGGTGAAAAAGGAAGTCAAAAGTAAGAGAATGTTGTGAGAAAGGACGTTGTGGAGAAGAAGTTGAGCAATGGCCATCATGAGAACAATCAACCAACAAAATCAAGAAGATGGGAGACAAACAACTGGGACCAGGGATATGCAAGTAGGTCCTCCCCATAGTAGGCAGTAGCCTTAATAGCCCTTGTATATCCTCAACACCGAAGTCTATGGGCCACAGGGTCAAGAAACGGCACTCGCAAGTGAATACTCCCATCCATGAAAACCTGTCAAAGCATGGGGAGTTCATGGAAATCACAAAAAACTATCAAAACATAATACGGGCAATGAGGTGAGTCATAGAGAGAAATGGGTGAAGAGAGAGGAGTGAGAATTGGAATTCTGATTATCGATCACATGAAATCCTGTGTGAAGTTGTGGTTAAGTGACCCAGTAGGACCTTTTCCAAGTTTAGACCCAAAACCAACCACATACAGTGACATCGTAGCAACATGCGAAGACCTATCCAACACCCCCCCCAAAGTGTACAAGAATGCACCCATAGAGAGCCACCAGTCCAATAGGCATGAGAGTAAGGAAGTGAAATGGGACTAAGTTAGAGGGGACAAAGTGAGTCCCATAACTAGTGCTTGTGGCCCGTGAGAGATGATCTAAGGGGTGGGCTTTGAATTCCCACATAGTTAGGATTTTATTTTTGATTTTCTTTTTATTTTGTGGAAACCATACCATGCAAAGACCCATGCTTTCTTGGTTGCATGCATTCGACCAAGGGGTGTACTTTGAATCCTCATGTTTTTTTTGTGTTTTTTTTTTGGCAATGAGGACCACACCATGCAAGGTAAAATTACCAAGGAGCTTCCTTATAGAATAGAACTTGGAGTGGTAAGAAAGTTGTAAGGGCACTCATGCAACCTAGGGGATAGAAGAGTACAATGAATGTTGCATTTCCCTTGAAGTCACACCCGATTCAAATCATTGGGTCATCCTCGAGTCTAGGAACTACACAAGTCACACATTAATTAAAATTTTTTTAAGTGAATGGGGTTTGCATGTTTCCAAAGGATGGAAAACCACGGAGTGGATGAATGGGTGGATGACATGGACTCACTGTTGATTTTATGAGATGAAAGTAGGCGGAAATTCCAAGAACAATAATGCGAGGGTGGGAGCAAGATAAAATAGGTGGACCATTTCACGCGACCCATCGCAATGAAAACCATATGTACCATACACCTAATGACAATAAGACAACTTATTAGCCCCCATTGGAAATTAAACACACACACACACATAAATAAGCAACAAAGAAATGGAAAAGTAATTAGAGAAAGGAAAATTTAGTAAGAATTGGCAAATGTATGAATGATATTGAAAAACAAAAAAGTGTAAAACAAAAAGTTTCAAAAATAGTGAGGAGCATAGTAAAATGGATCAACATGGAGGGTAGTCTCCCCCATGACTAAGCTGGAAGGAGGAGACTTGAAAAATGGAACAAGGTTATCTCGGTGATGATGAGGTGGTAGCACTAGTTGGGTGGAGTTCATGGAAAGGTTTTAATTGTTTCTGATTGACCAACTGCATTCTCATGAAGTCCTCAGGTTTGTGTATAAGAAAGGGCCCAGATGGGAAGGTTTTGGAGACAATGTAAGGGCCTTCCCACAGTGTTTGAAACTTAGTTGGTTGCAGTACATGTGTGGGGTTCCAGTAAAGTACCTTATGTCCACATCTAAATGTTACCTTCCGAATCCTTAGATCATGTCATTTTTTATTGTAGGCCTTGTTTATCTCATTTGATGACATGGACACTAATTGATTTTCATCTAGCACACTAAGGTTGATAAGTCGTTCACGTTGTGCTAGTGGTAGGTCAAGACCCAAGTCACATGCTGTAGATAGTGTTCAGAGTTTTGCCTGAATTGAAAGTTTCGGTAGCTTACCGTACACTAACCAATAGGGAGAGTAACCTATAGGAAGTTTCCAAGTAGAGCGATAGGCCCAGAGGGCATTGTTAAGTTTAGTGCTCCAATTCCTCCTATATTTACTAATGGTTCAAGTGGTATTTTGGTGATCTTCCTATTGGTGGCTTTGGCCTACCCATTGGCTTGAGGGTGATAAGATGTTGTGAATTTATGGGTAACCCCCAAGTGTTGCATGAGATTACGAAAGGTGGTGCCCGTGAAATGCATTTCATTATCTAAGATAAGTGCACGTGGCACTCTAAACCTATTTACAATTTGCTGTTGGATAAATTGTGTAGCGATGTTTGAGAAACAGGTGGTGATGGTTGCCGCCTCCACCCACTTTGTGCAGTAGTCCACAGTGACGTTGATGTATGTCTTCCCGTTGGACAGGGGTGTGATGGGACCCATGAAATTGATGCCTTAGATGTAAAATGGATCTAGTGGTTGGATCCGCTATTGAGGTCCCTCCATTCATGCAGATATCCCATCATCTCTCTAACATCGTTCACAGGAGCAGGCAAACCATTGTGCATCCCTAAAAATTGTAGGCTAGTAATATCCCGCAAGTAGGATCTTAATGGTCATGCATCGTCCAACATAGTGGCCCCCACAAGGGCCCTCATGAGCATCTTGGAGGACACGCAGTGTATCATCATTAGGGACATACGATCAAATTAGGCCATCTGCACACACCTTATAAAGGTGGTCATTGATTCCCATGAAGCGCTTGCCCTTATGGAGAAACTATTATTTCTATTGATGGTCCCACTCCTTTGGCAATTCTTGGGTTATGAGATAAGTGAGGATGTGGCTGAACCAAGGTGATTCTTTGGGCACTTGTGTCTCAATCACTCCCACAAAGAGGAGTTCATCCAGAAATTGGTCAAAGAGTGGCTCCTCCTCTTCTGCGTTATCCCATCGCAACTGAGATAAGTGGTCAATGACCATATTCTTGGTTCCCTTCCGATCTACCATAGTGAAGTTAAATTCCTGAAGAATCACTAGCCACCATATGATACAAGGACTCACCGTTGGTTTGTTCATCAAGAATCGGATGGCACTGTAGTCAATATGCACAAACACCTTGTACCTGAGCACATAGTGTCAGAATTTTTCCAAGGCAAACACCACCGCCATCAACTCTTTTTCGATGGTAATATAGTTAAGCTAAGCACCCACAATGCTACGGCTTGCATAGTGAATATAGTATGGGCATTTTTGATTATCCCACTATGTAAGCACGGCTCCCAATGCATAGCTGGATGCATCCGTCATGATGTGGAAGGGTCTAAAAAAATTAGATGCCCATAGAACCAGAGTTTCTTCTTAAGTGTTTGGAATGCAGATTCACATTCCCTAGTCTAGACGAATGGAGCATCTTTCTTCATGAGTTCCACCAATGGCTTGGTGATCTTCGAGGGATTTTCAATGAAGCACCAGTAGTAACCAGTGTGGCCAAGGAATGACTAAACATATTTTATAGTGTTTGGTTGCCTAGTGATTCCTTGGATGACCCTAATTTTTTCAAGATCTATGCTAATCCCTGTTTGTGAAATACGGTGCCCTAGCACAATGCCCTCTTGGATCATTAAGTGGATTTTTTGCTAGTTGAGCCATAGATTAGTTTCCACGCATCTTTTCAGAACCTGCTCCAGATGGTCCAAGGCTTGATCAAACGTGGTTCCATAGGTAGAGAAGTCATCCATAAAGACTTCTACCCCATTACCAATTTGCTGTTGGAAGATGCTGAGGACAACGCATTGGAAGGCGGCAGGCACATTACATAGGCCAAAGGGCATCTTTTTGTATGTGAAAGTCCCCAAGGAACTTGTGAAGGTTTTCTTGGCCTGGTCTTCTGGTACAATTTGGATTTGGTTAGAGCCACTATAACCATCCAAAAAGCTATAATAATGATGCCCTATAATGGTATCCAACACCTAGTCCACAAATGGGAGTGGGAAGTGATCTTTGAGGGTAGCCATGTTGAGTAATTGAAAATCTATACAGACCCTCCATTTGCCATTCTTCTTTGGCACAATAACGAGTGGGCTAACCCATTCACTATCAGTAATGGAATAGATGAACCCTACTTTCAGTAATTGCTTAATTTCATCTTTGAAGACCTACTTCAGTTTGGGGTTCAATTGCCTTTGTGGTTGCCGTCATGGCTTCATGGAGGGGTCAATATAAATCCAATGTTGTCAAACCCTAGGATCAACTCTTGTTAATTCAAAATACAACCATGCAAAAGTAGCTTCCCATTTGTTTACCACCTTCAACAACTTCTTCTTTTGTTCAGGAGCAAGGGTCGCATTGATAATCACTAGTTTCCCATTTTGCAAAAATGCATATTCTAAGTGGGCCAGTAAGAATTTGAGTTCTAAGGGCTCTTGTTTGAAACTTTCAAGGATTTGCAACTTTCCCCAATCATCATGGTCATCAACAGTGGATACTTGTTGATGAACCTCTTCCAAATCATCCATGCTTTCTACGTAGGCACGTATAATCCCCTTAGATGTTTCCATGCATAAAGTGCTACTAACAAGATTAGCGGTCAACCACTGGGTGCCTTCTTGATTTGTGGCTGCTACGTACAGGCATTGCTGAACTTGCGATTCCTTGGTACACCGACTACATGCTTAAATAGATGTCCACTTAGCAGACCACAGTTATTACACACAATTGCACCCAGAGTCACTGTACAAGATGCATGGAACGTGCTTCTTCTCGATCTTCCCAAAAAGATTTTTCTTTGAAATTTCAAGGGAAAGATCTCGGAGCCCCAATCTTGCATCCACCATGCTTAGCTAGGCTCTTCCCATTATGATTGGAAAGTTCCCCTTGCAATTCTTAACATGGATGACAAGGAAATCAACAAGATAGGACCACCGACAAATGGTGGTCACAATGTCCTCCACCAATCCCAAGGGAACAGTAATGGATTGGTCTGCTAGCTCATGCCAAATGTTCATCTTCTTTAACAAGGGTAGATTCCAAGTCTTGTACATGTCATGAGAAATCAAGTTGACTCTTGACCTCGAATCCAAAAGAGCTTTACATGGCTCATTTCCTACCACCTGAAGATAGATGATGGGGCTTCCTAGATCAGTCAGTTTCTAAGGAAGATGTCCTGCCTTTATCCAATCGGTCACGGCGTGTGTGAGCATGACCATTTGTAGGTTGGAGGGCATTTGGTTTAAAGGCTACTTGAAGGATGGAACAGTGGAGGAAATTTGAGGTATAGAGGCACTAGCCATAGGTTTGTGAGAGGGTATGCTTAGGTTATTGGGTTGGAAAAAGGGACATTTCAGTGGCTTCACTTCTAGTCCACTTGGTTGAGTAGCCAGTTGTAGGTTGACAACCCTCGTAGCATTACATTGTTGTGGCTATGGTGGAATTTCTCCTTACATAGGTGGAGCAGGTGGTAACTAAGTGAGGTGTTGCTGGGTAGGGATGGTAGGAGAAGGTGATGGAGGATAGTAGAGATATGGGCCCTCCCCCTGGGTGATGGAGACTATGGTCAGAAATATTTTGGGGGGTGGTAGTAATTCTAAAAGGTTGCGTGATAGGAAGAGTCCCACGGGGAGACTGCTTGCTAAACGTAGTACCCATAGGAATTTGGTTGTTGGTAAGGGTACTACTACCTTGGAGGTGGCATCCCCCATGCTTGTGGGTGCTACCATTACTGAAATTATTCATAAGATTGCGGTGGTGCTCCACTTGGATAATATCCTTGCTGCTGGTGGAACTACTTGGGGTTTCCTTGTGGGTAAGGCAACCTTCAAGGTGTTTGCCTCTTTGCCAAGCGAGGATTCAACGCAATCACCCCAGACTCTTGTAGATGTGACACCATGGGACAACACCCCTTAGGATGTTCATATTGGAAAATTTCACATTCATCATCTTCCTCTGTATCAAAGTCTGCAACCTATTCTACTACAGCAACTTTTCCCTTACCTTTATGGTGGGCACATTCAGCTTCCTTCTTCCTACGCCGATCACGATCATTACCTTACTCTCTGGACTCCTCTATGATTCTCAAAACACTTTGAAATTTTTCATCCAAAGAGTCCCACATCTTTTCATCCTTTGCTGATATTTCAAAGGTAAATTTCTATAGGAGCAAGGTTTTTTGGTTCACCGCTGCATCTAGTGGTGATTCCTCCTCATCTTCACAAAATCGGACCTCCCTCTTTTTGATGGAGGGATCCCAATTAAACTCCTCTGCACTCTCCTTCTTTCTAAGTTTCCCCTCTTCTTTATCCACTTGCTCAATTAGGTGCTATATTTGATGGACCCTTAGTTCTGATAGTCATCCTTGGGTGTACACACCAAGGGTCTTTCTAGTTTTAAAGTGGAGCCCATCAATGATATGGCGAAGCTATGCCCATTGAGAGTAGCCATGACCAGGTCATCACTGTAATAGTGAATAGTATCTACTCATGGCTACATCCAAGGGTTCATGAATACCTTGATTACACCCTTGGATTTGACATCTCAGGTTTGCCACTCTAGAGTAGGTTTAATACTTGTCGTTGAAGATTTCCAGCATCATACTCCATCTTTTGATTGATTCCGGTTCCAAGGATCGATACCAACTTTCTACTTCTTTGATGAGTGTGCGAGGGAACAGCTTAAGCTTTTTCCAATCATTATCAATGTTTTGCAAGGTGCAAGCATCATGAAATCTTGTAGGCGAGTTTGCAAATTACAATTGTATCCCCTTTCAAATCTGGGGATGTTGTTCATGTCGATGTGCTTGATCCGGCTATCCTTCAAGTGCCTACTGGGTATTTGAACTACCTCTACGATATGAAGCATGCTTTGAGTAGCCAAAAATGGTTCATTTGAGTCATAGTCCTGCTGAAGGCCATGGTGTCTATGACGATTTTGGTTGCCTCTCATTTCATGATGGTGAGGCTCATGTGATTGGTCATGCACTCCCTCATGTCGTTCCCTTCGATCCTTTCGATCACCATCACCTCACTCCCTTCTACCACGGTCACGATCGAAGTCAGAACTGGATGAAGGTGAAAGGGAGTGAGAGGATGGAGAAGAGGAAGAAGAATCACCACCGCCCCGACATCGGTCTCCCCCTCTACTCTAATGACGACCTTGAACTTTATGCCCATCTTTGCTTATGCCATGACCTCTCCTGCATGACCCTCCAACCTCCTAGGGGTTCCAGTCACTTGATTTCTTATTTTGAATGATGGACTGAATGATCTGATGCCCCAAAGAAAGTTTGGCCAAATGGGAATTGTGAAAGATAGGCTCCCCATCGTCCTACAATCCTTGCAAGAATAAGGAGTTACTAAACTATTTCCCCTTCATGTGTTAATATTGTTCTACCTACTGCTAGTATCATACACGTTGGGCCTCAGTGGGACAATAGTCCTAGTAGTCATGGTCCTCCATGACATACTCCACACTATGGTCCCGAATGTCGAGTCTGGCAAGATTGTGAAACAACATTCTAGGAGTCGATCGGTCAAGCAGTAGTATGATGTTGTCTTCCATGTCCCACCAACGCAGATGCTCATCCTGATGTAGGATAAAGGTGAGGTCAAGGACATATTCATCTATATTCGTATATACCACTCGACATTCTTGTGGCATTGGTGGGTTGGATCCATCTTTCCTATGAGAAGAAGACATGTTGGATGTTAGATAATCCACTGATTAGTGTACCTTAATTTTTACTTAGTCTACCTAGCATGCATAGATTTTACTATCCTGGGTCCATTCCAATGACGTCAATGATAATTTTGCTAAGGTTATATGGTGCATGTAAGACTAACAATCCCTGGCAATGGCACCAATGATGAGTGGCTAGGTACCCCTACACCCAACCATGTGAATCATGGGCATTCACACGTGACTCGATTGAATTCTATAGACTGTAAGCACTTTGCATACACCAGAACCTAACTAGAAAAACCTTGGATTAGAATGGTCGTTGTCTTCTGAACCTCACTTCTGATGTTCTAATTGCGATGGTTAAGTGATATTGAGATAAATGATTTTTATGGATTTTTTCACTTTATCTTCTAGTGGATAATTCTTGAAATAGAAAGTAAGGAATGGAATATTATGTAATCTATAGTTATCCTAATCTATATATTAACCTTTCCTAGCATAAGTATCGGATCCCATCTTCCATGCACATCCTAAGCATCCCCTAGCCATTATTGGGTTACCAAACGTTAAGCGTTGCTAGGTTGCCAAGTGTTCGGTTTATGTTCGAGACGGTCGTACTTATGGTCTTCACAAACTATAAGAGAGCAATGGTTATTAAAGTAATAACATCAAAAACATAAGCATAGAAATATTAAACTATTAAATGCATCAAATGACTAAGTCCAATTTCTATAAGGAATGCTCGAAAAGCTAGTCTTTATTGTCGTTCATGCAAATGGGCTCAAGTACATCAATGCTCGAATAAAGAGCTGGACACCTTTCTTACACCTACTGTGGGCACTTGGAAAATATTCTAACTTTCATGGAAAAAAATTGCAAGAGCTTCGCTACAACTGCCAAAAAGGTACCTAAGTGTGGCAGAAGCCCACTTATTTATAGGCTGAAACAAGCTCTGCGTAAATAGGGCCATGTAGACTCATGGATAGATGTCGCGTTGACGTGGCTATGTATATGGAGCCCCATATACATGGCCTAGTCAACACATTGACTATTTAGTGCTTCATCAACTAGGGTAACACATCATTATTCACAAAATTATTTTTGATATTATCAATAATCACCAAAGGATTAATGTTAGTTTTGGAAATTTCTCCTTGGTGTTCAAACCTCTTTTGGATCCTTGGTTGGATCAAAACTTAAAAAATAAATGGAATTTAAATTTAAGATGATTATAATATAATGTTTCTAAGGCTCTAGGCTAACTAGAGTTGTCAACTATTTAAGTGAGCTTAATTATTGTTAGTATTAGTAATCTTAATGTTTGAAAATGAGATGTTTGAAAAATTTTTAAAAATCATGTTCTCAATACCCTCATGCCCTTAGAGTTTAGTAAAATTTCTAAATTATGCTATGATTTACCCAATGATAAAGGGCTAAACTCTAGGAACTCATAGGTTTATGAATAAATGAAATCAAACTTCTAGTTCACAAAATATCATAGATGTACTAGAATATTACTAAGAAGAATATTGAAAATTGCAATACAAAATTATTAAAAATAAATTAAAATTAATGAGAAGTGGATCCCAAAATCATGTATGAATTTGGGGAAGTTATCCATGATTTCCTTGAAGATTAAAGGTTAGTTTAGAATGATGATTAACAAAAGTCATGTAAGTGGGTTCTCTTCAAAGTAGGCTCCTACCCATAATGCCCTTGCATAATCACTTCTATAGACGTCTGTGGACATTTAAGAAGTTAAATGTAGATCATGCTTTATTCGAAATAACACATAAAAACCTTGGTTAGAATCTTATGTTATGCTATAAAAAAACCATAAAATTCATAATTACACCATGCTAGTAAGTTAGAGGGATAAGAAGGGAATTGAAGAAGTGGAATGTGAGGTACCTCACCATGGTCATAATAAATCCCACATGTGATATCTAATTAAAATGATGATTATACCTATCTATTGGGATTGTAAACCAAGTTCTACCACTACTAGTGACATCACATTACATCATCTTGGGTTTACCATCATGGAATTAATAACCACCACATGAAGACATTACCACTGAACAAGACAATGGGAATAAAATGTGAGTCTTTTGGAAATAAATAAATAAGTATTAGTGTTTCTCCTATGATTCTTGGCTATTAGTTAGAGGAGCATCTTCAGGCATGGGTCACATGTCTTTCTAATGGCACTCTAGGAATAAATTCATAATTATGTATTAATTAATTATTTTGTTACTCTTGATAGAGGTCTATCTTTAGACATGGGTCACATGCCTTTCTAGTGATGTAATAAAGAAACAATTATTTTCAAGTCGTATATCCCAAATAAAATAAAAACATAAGTGCTAACACATCAATGTAAGCCTAGTGGAACCCAAGGTGGAAGTTCAAAGGATCAAAAAATTTCCTTGATGTCACATCCTTTATCCATACCCTCTTGGTCCTCCCTCCTTTAAATTATAATGGTCATGGATTAATCAAGCTTTTTAATGTGATAGGTATCACATTACTTCTATGAAAAGGATCCTTATTAATAGAAATGGAGTGATGGATGACATGGTCTCATTGCCATGTGTAATCATTCATTATACACTATTATGAACAAAAACATAGGAAATATTTGTAAAACATTGAATGGAAAACGTAATAAGAAATAAGAAAATAAAAGAAATGAAAATTTTAGAAGAAATAGAAATAAGGATAAATTATAAAACAAAAATGTGAAAATATACTCATGAGTTTTTTATTTAATATGAAGCATCTCATTCACAATTAAGCTCATACATGAGTTTTTAGAAAATGAACTGCAAAATCCAAGGATCATACACTCTAGGTATCTTATTCATAATCTTTAGCAATTTACCTGTTCATTTGTTAATCCATTTAACATTGATGATAATTAGGTTTTGATCATTTTGAGACACATACCTTGTGGGGTTACAAGGCATTTCTATGTTTGAGGATCCAAATATGATTTCTTATTGATTTTTAATTTTTGCTATTAAGTCTCCATATTCACTATTCTCTTCTTATGTAGGCTCATGAAGAAAAATGCTTTCTTGTAAGTCCTCTTATTGGATCATATTTTTGGGGTAAGAACCAATAAGTTGTTTTGATGATTCCATTCATGTTTAGATAGTTTGGTACTTTCTTATCACTTGGTGTCTTTTTTTTAGTGGTTATTTCTTGTACATGTTTTTACAGACACTTATTTTTCAAGTTTTTTGCAAGTTGGTATAGGGATTAAGGTTATGTTTTGGACTTTCAACCCACAACTACACCTAGCACCATCATAAGTAATACATGAAATTTTTTGCCTCTTCACCATGCCATGTTTAATCTCCTTGGAAATCTCCAAAGAGAGGTCTTAGATTCTCAACTTAGCATCAATTGTATTAAGCCATAGGAAAACTCCCCCTTATCATTCTCCCATTAATCATGAGAAAATTTATTAGATAAGATCACCCATCAATAATGGTCATAACATCATCAACATGTCCTAGTGGAAGAGTGACTAGCTAATATGCAAGCTCTAGTTTAATGTTGCATTTCTTTAATAGTGGAATTTTTCATGCCTTATCCATCTCTTGGGAGATCAAATTTGCTAGATAAGACTACCCATGTCACACCTTGAATTTAATTATAGATAAATTTATAAAATAACTTAAGGGTCATGATAAATGAATTTCAATGGCTTAATAAATCCTTCAAAAACTTAAACACTTTGAAACATAATAAATTAAAATTCTCTTAAACATCTACATTAATATATTAATTTCCACTTAGGTATTGTTACAACATGAATCAAAGTTCAATAGAAAATCCATATTTATCGCCAAAATACAAATCTATTGAATGATCAAATCATAATATGAAATAAAAAATGAGATAATCATTCATCCAATGCTAATCCTTCTTCCAGCTCTATCTTGATTACATCCAAAGCTTCTAGCCAAATTTTCATGGAACACATTTAAGAAGGGTTAGAAAACCTTCAGAGTAGAGGAAATTCATATAAAATTTCCCTGGAACATGACTAGAGGATGGGGCCAAAGCTACAAAACACATCATTAGTGCCACTATTTATCCACATAAATGTTAATTTACAGTTTACCATAAAACACAAATTATGCATAGATGTTTAGTTTACTCATAGCAATGGTATTCTTGTGAGGTTCCCAGCATCAAACATTAGAATAACTACAAGGCTAATATTAACCTAAATTAGCTACCATGCAAGACAAAACCAATTTTTGGGTTATGTTATGACTTTTATTAGCCCTATAACTACCATCAGGTCCTAGCTTTTTTTTCTTAAGGCAATGCAAGTTGAGGTTGGTATCATAACCCCTACCCACACAGTAGAGTAGATGTGACCCATGAATAAAAAGGGTCCCACCACAAAGCTACTTCACTGTTGCCACACCTAAAAGTCAAGGCAAGAGTCATATCCACAATCTCCCAATAGAGAGATAAGTGTTCTAACCACTTTCCCTACACCCATGGGTGCAAGGTCATAGCACCTTACACTATAATAAATGAGATCTGATACTACCTAACTATTGATTCCCAAGCCAATTAGTTGATCTACAATTAATACAAAATCTTGCCCATTGATAACAAGTCATGTATTAGTGCCATCCAAGAATTGTACTAATTATGTTCTCTTAAATAATTATTCAAGCATTTCAACATGTCAAATGTATTCATACATAACTAAAATTTCTACCAATTTTTTTTTCATTTGAACACCACCATCATGGCTAATAGGAGATGATGCAACATAAAGATGGAGTTAAAATGCAAAGTGAAAAGTCACAAAAATGATGAATTACAAATTAAACATCAAGCCAAGATTAGGTTGTCAACACATGTAATATGGTTAGATCATCAATGAAAAACCATTATAAGAAGAAAAGTAAGTACAAGTAGGTAAGTTGCTTATAAAAATTAATGAAATCAAGAATATTTTCTCTACCTAGAAAGATCAGTCATGAGAAAAGCTTCATCAAGCAAGAATAGGTTCAGATGTAGAAATCGCTAAGAAATATGCCAAGCACAACCATGAGCAACAAAATGGAAGAGAAAATAATGCACAACTAATGCCAAAAGAGTGACCATCACTAAGTATTTATAGCCACAAGAGGTAGGGTTTAGGCAATTCCAAAATTAAAGAATTAATAGTTTATTTTCTAAAAATTGGGTAACATGTATCCACAAAAAGAATTTGATTACTAACCAATGGATTAAATTCACAAAGAGAATACTAGCATGAGTCACATTCAAGAATGGATTTGAAGATAAAATAAAATAATAACTATAATAAACCTAAAATATCCATTAACATGTATTATAACCATATTTTTATTTTATTACAAAATCATAAATCAAAATAAAATATGAAAATATAAATTTAATCCTAAATAAAGTATCAGTAATGGGCCATCACCATCCTTTGAGTCTATCTACACTTAGGAGAAACAAGAGTTAGTAAATATAATTACAAAATAAATACATGTAAAATCAAAGATATAATAATTTTAAAAATACCAAGGTATCACATGTAATTAAAGTATCCAAATTCTAAACCTTAAGATGCATAACAATTAAGAGGTCTCAAGGTCAAGTCTCAATAGCATAAAAGAAGGGATATTAACATACATTAGCAAAGAAAGATACAATACAATATTAGATAGCAAAGTATAACATTATTCTTAAAGAATAGCATAATAATAAATAACAAAGCAAAGATTCTAAGTTCTAAATACCAAGGTGTTACAACCCATTAGTAGCAATCACAACATCATTAACTCTTAAACTTGAGTCTAGTAGAGTCTTACATAATGAATTTCAAGTGATCTATAAGTAAATCAAAGGGCTTCTTGGATATGTTCTCTTCTTAGAAGGATTTCCTACTTTAATCCAATCACTTACTACATAAGTAAGCATGAGAGTCTTAATGTTTAGGCTTTGGTTTGAAGGAAGCACAAGCTTATTTGAACTTAGAGACATTGAAATTGGAGTTGGAGCCACAATTACAGTTTCTTTTGTTGATAAGGATGGACTAATAGGTTTACTAGCTTTCTCAATATAAGTCAAACTTGTCCTAAAGAAATAACATTTCCTAGATTTGATCTCTATCTGTATTCATAGTTCTTGTTGCATTCTTTTGCTATGGCTAAGTTGATAATTCTTCCTACATTAATGATATTAGTACAAGAGAAAGTGGTGTGTGAGACTATTGAGGATGCGATATTGGCTAATGAAAAGTCTACAAAGGTGACTTAGCTCATGAAGTTGTAGGTCTATGGTATTTTGGTATATGGTAGTGATAAGATGCATGAATAAAAGCACTACCTAAGGAAATTTGTTGTTGAACATAGTAATCATAAGGATTTGATTGCATGTAGGGGTCTACTATTTTAGTGATGGCATAGCCCACAAATATGGGTTTTGTCATTCCTAACAATAATATTCTTAAAGTTAAGGCTAAGTGCCACTTGAATAGTATGGTTATTTCTAGTAGGACTATCTATAATTATCTTAAGAATAAGGTAACCTCATAGGCATTTTCTTTTTAACAAAGTTGGGATTATGAGCATATTTCCTAAATTCGTGTAAATGTGTCATGATGGGGCAACATCCCTTAGGATGTTCATACTGACATAGTTTATACAAATCACCTTCTTTTGAATCAAAATTAATAACTTTTCTACATCAGTAGCTTTTCCTTTATACTTATATATATCTCTTTCTATTTTTTATTCTTTATTTTTTATTCATAAGTGCTTTCTTTATATTTTCATCTACTATTTCTAATGTAGTTGCAAATTTTTTGTCCATATAGTCCCACATCTTTTTAACCTTTGCCAAAATATCAAAAATATATTTTTGAATTAGCAAAGTTTTTCTTTGGATAATCTCTTCCATGGGATCTCATCTTTCCTTGTCTCATAGGCACGAACATCCTTCTTAAGAAGATATGAATTCCTATTATACTTCTTTATAGATTCCCTCTTCTTTAATTCCTCTTTCTCTTTAGCCACTTGATCAATAAGCCTTTGAATTTGATGGATTCTCATCTTTAATAATCTTCCCTAAGCATAAATTCCAAGAGTATCTATTGTCTTGTTTCATGACTTCTCTATAGTATGCTTGAGTTGTTCCCTTTAGGATAAGTCGTGCCCTAGGCATCTATGCAATAGTGAATAATATATACCCATAGATATGACAAGGGATTTATAACTCCCTTTTCTCTATCCTTTAATTTTCTTTCTTAGGTTGGATACTTTGAAATATGTTTGGTACTTTTCATTAAAAACTCTATTTGCAAATAAAATCTAATTCCAATGATCTTACTAGCTCTAAGCTTCTTTGATTAGTATTTTCAAAAATAACTTCAGTTTCCACCAAGCATTCTCAATGTTCTATAATACATAGACATTGTAAAAGCCTTGGAGATAATGTTGTTAATTTTCATTTTAGCCTTCTTAAAATTTCAAAATTTTGTTCATATCTAGACACTTAATATCTCCCTATTTGGAATGCAAACAATATTCCATATGTTAATCACGCTTGTGGCTGATAAGAATTCATCATAATCATCAAGTTCACCATAATATCTATTGTAATGATGATCCCTTCAATGCTATTCATCATATCTTCTCCTATGCCTTCATTCTTATTCTCTATATTCATTTTTATCATAGTCTCTACCCCTTCTTGGTTATCTATATTGATCTCTTCTACCATTTCTATCGTATTTTCAATCCTTTATGAAGCTTTATCTCCATGCCTACATTCATCATCATCAGAACTTGATGAGGGAGATTAAGAGCATGGAGAACTAGAAAAGTTATTTTGGCTTACTCTCCTTTCATGGTCACTTGATTCATCTCTTATTAATTTTCTGGAGGTCCTAGGCCTTAAGCTCCTCCTTGATTTGGAATCTATTCCATACCTTTTAGACTTATCTACTAGAGCTAAATGTAGCCTTAAATGTGTAGTATGTTTAATATGAAAGATAGTAGGTCTAGAGGTAGATTAATGATGCTTTAATCTTCTTGATGCAATGAAGTTACAAAAGTAATGAAGAGATTCTTCATGATTGAATGAGACAAGGAAGAATGAGATACATTGTTAGAAGTGCAATTCTAAAAATATGGAAAGATGAAAAAAGACTTCAAAAACTTTATTGACACAATTAAAGAATACAAAGAAAGCATCAAACCAAAATTAATACTTCTTGAGTAACTATTAATTAATACATCCAAAGAAATCCATGGCACCATCCTAGAATTTTAAAAAAGTCATCAAAAATAGATGAAATAACTTATATTAAGGATAAGTACTCTAGAATTAAAGAAAAATGTGAGGCTCTTTATAGCACCAATTAAGAACTTGTAGCAGGTAACAATGCTCTTATGATGAACATAAATGAAATTAAGAATAGAATGAATGAAAATGAGGCCATTTCCATAAAATTATAGCAAAATAATTGAAAATACAAAGATGTTGACAAAAATTAAGAGGCTAAAGAAGGAGAATGAAACACTGAAGCTTCAAATTAGGAAGTCTAAACCTATGTTGTAGCTTCCTGGTCCAAAAACTACAAATCATGTTACTATTTTTGAAATCATATAAGAAATCAAGGATAACCCACCTACAAAACTAAAATCAAATAAGACAACATCAATGGGATTTGAACTATCTACTATTTCATAATAGAAATCAACACCACCACTTCTAACACAACAACATTAATAACAGCGAACATCAAATAGTCTCTTTCTGAGGCACCTAAATGATACTTTAGAAATTCCAAATATTAGGACTCCATGAATGTAATGTTTCTTGCCAAAGAGGATATTAATAAATAGAAAATGATTTAGTTATACTATATTTTTATTTTCCATTTATTATTTTTTATCTACAAATTCATGAGTGAAGTGATGTTTGCTTACGTGTGTATGATACTTCATGACTGATCATCTTTTAGTTAATTATACATTCCTAAGTTAATTCCACTCATCAAATTCTTGATTGAAATGTTAGATGAGGTTACAAAACTAAAGCTAGAAGGGAAGTGTTGAATCTTAAGTTTTTTTATGTAGAATTATTGGTTTCATAACTAATCATAATAAAAGATTATGATAAGTAAGATGTTAATTATTGTGAATGTTCTTCGAGATAAAACCATAAGGAAGTATAGTTTTATGAAGCCAAAGTAAGAAGAAAACAAAAGAGGAGAATGAAAAATATATAAGTAATGGACAAAAAAAGAGGAGAATGAAAAATATATAAGTAATGGACAAAGATACAAGTATTGAATACTGACGATGTAGAAACAAGTTTTCCCTGATGTTATGAGCTAAAGAGATTATAACATTTGTCCATGATGTTATGAGCTCAAAATCAAGTCATGAAAATGAAGAAACTAAGGTTTCAAAATAATTAAGAAATATGTAGGAAACATAGCACTCACAAGTTAACTATGAAGATGATAAGTATGTTGGACGATACATGGAAAGAAAAAGTAGTGAGACCATGGAGAGTGACAGTCAGTGCCATCAAAACCAAGTCCATGAAGTAGGTAAAACACTCTAGGAGAACAATTTTGAATTAAGTTAATTTGGCAACCATAAACACCAAATGTTGAGATGGAAACATCATATAAGGATAATCATGATGATGGAAACCAAAACTATGAGAGTAACAAAGAAGGTCAAGTTTGTTTATGTGAAGAATGAAAGATGAACCAACTAGTAGTAGTGGATAGAAAGCATATTATGATTAGGATACAATAAGTAAACATATAATCATTTGTACTATACAAAACCATCGTGAGAAGTAATAAGCTCCTAACTAAAATAGTTGAGTGAGTGAAGATGAACTTCTAAATGCAAGAACAATTGAGCTAGGAAAACAACATAGAATATGAACCTAACATACCCTAGGAATAGTGAAAATGAAAACTACACAGAGAATACAATAATAGTAATAGGCTGATGGGATATTGAAGAATCTATGATACATAAAAATGTTGTAAGTTCCAATGAAGTGGAACATTAATGATTCATTCTTATAAAGTGAAAAATTAGAATATAAACTTGTAGAAATGTAATTGCAATTTGGTAATGATCTTGGCAAGGATAATATCATAGTTCTTGTAATTGATTTGAAATTTATGAGTAGAAATTTTATTTTTGCATGTGTTCCTTGTGAACATTAAGGAATTATGAAGAGAATTATGGATTAAGTAATTTCATCCCTAGGTATTGAATACTTCCATTTATATTTTCTAAAATTCAAGCAAAAATAGACTGGTTACTTTATTACTCTTTACTTTCAAGATTGAGAAGCCAATTCTCATATGAAAAATGTCTACATTCTTGGGGTTCAAAGTTAAGGAGTTCTCCACATTTCATCACTAGATTATAAAGATCCTAACAACTAATTAATTAGGTTAGATAATAGTAACAACAATCACCAACATAAGCAATGAAGAGTTTGTTATATTTTTATTAGTTCATAAAAGAAACTCTTTTTTCTAATAAGTCATGGTTCAAATTTTCTCAAATTAATACATTAGTTAAATCAAGATAATTCTTTTCAATAAGTTATTATTCAAGTCTTTCATAACTAAAGGTTCAGTTTTGTGATCATCATGAAGGAATGATGAACTTACATTTTTCAAAGTGTTTCATTGATAAGTCGTATGATTCCACTTACAAAGGTGAGCATGGATTTAGAAATATTTCCTTGGTAAATATGAATAGTGTCCATTTTTTATTACCTTAGACAAGATTCTTAGAATTTCATGTCATACTAGTCAACAATTGTTTTGACATATGTGCTAACAAAATCTTTGATGTCTTTATTTGGTGGGTCAATGATAAGAAATTGTAACCAATTCATTTGGTAATGAAAATAAGTACCTTATTACACATATCAAGCACTTCGATTTTATATTATATTATGCATTTTTTGTAAGTATTTATGTAAGTTTAATATATTTTCATTATGTTATATGTAATCTAAGTATGACTTAGTCTTAAGAGGAAAGCTTAATTTTTTCTTGTAAAATTAACAATGGATTGATGATTGATTATAGTTTTTTTGTTAAAAGGCTCTGCATACACATAACTACTTATGTGTAGTAGTACATATGCATATGCATCATCAAGGTGTAAAATGCATATGTACATTTCCATATACGACTTTGTATTTTTTTCCTATATATATGTGATCTACAGCAATAGAAATCAAGGTTTTAGTCAATTATAGGAAGACATTGTTAGTTTCTTTTCTCAATATCTAAATAGCTAGCAAGTGTTTGCATGAATGAAAATAAAGACCAAGATTAATTTCTCTTGCATTGTTACACTTTGACTTAGGTTAATTCTATATTTCATAAACTTTATTTTTAATAGAATTTAATAGTATAATTTTCTACAATGTTTACCTTTACATTACATTTCATTAGCATCATCATCATCATCCTAGCCTTATCTCAACAAAATGGGGTTAGTTACATTAGTCCTTTCTCACTATTCACCTCTATGAAGAGCTAGAACTTTGTTTCTTTGTAGTTTCTTCAAAACATCTTCAATTTTTTTTTCTATATCTTGTTTGATCTTTCTTTTGGTGGCTTTTTTGAAATGATGATGTAGCAACCTTTTTTATGGGCTCATTGTTTGATCTTCTTTACACATATTTATTTGCAATTAGTAATGCATAATAAGTACATTGAGACCTCAAGCACTAAATACAGTTAACTTGGTTACCCAATGATTAATCGACTTATTTTTATCTAGTAATAAACTAACATAGTTTTCCATTGGTTAATATGTAAATCCAAGCATGTGATAACAATTTAATGGAGTGAATACTCATCATTCCAAGAGTTTACTTGATTCATAGTATTAGATGACATAAATTTCCTCATGAAGAATGAATATGCTGATTGTGCAATACAAATAGCATTAAATATGAATACAACATTTTCCTACAATGTCTTGCATTTGAGCACATTAGACAAAGATGGCATATTAAAGTTACAAATTTGGTTGATTTGTTTCAAATGTTACCAAGAATACTTGGTAATTTCGTAAAGATATTTTCAAAACTCATTGCCTATATATTTCTAATGCCCAAAAGATCTAGAGGGTCTATGTATATAATAAAATTTCAGTTTTACTTGATTCACAATACTAGTTAGCTAGCCCAATTTTAGGATTAAATCTCTTTTTATTAAATGGGATAGAAAACTCCTTAATCAAATTTCTAAATTATACTTAACCATACACTTTGAGCTCACTATAGGCATAGACTAAAGGAAATGCCCAATAGTTTTGGAAATGCCTTTTCAAAATTATAACGAATCTTGGAAAACATTTCCTCTAAGGTAGGAGAAGAACTCATTAGAAGCACCTCTATAAGTTTTTACTTTTCATTAAAGGGTTTCTTATTAAAAGAAGAAGAAAACTCTTTCTCTCTCTTTCAAAAAAAATATAACAATAAAAAATAAGAAACAACTTGCAACACAAGTTAGAATCTTTTCTAACTTAAACTCACAAAATAAAAGGAATTAATATTGCAACTTTTTTCTATGTGGATGATATGATTTATTCTAAATTTTTTTCTATATTAATGATATGATGTACTAATTATCATACTTTTTGGGATTCAACACCCCCTAATTCTGAGAGTGAACTGGAAAGATAATGATCGGTGATGTACCTACCTTACTCCGATATATACAATTTATTCCTTCCACAAATTATGACAAAGTATGCTAAGTATGCCTATAGATTTATGTGGTTGGATATGAAAACTACTCACTTCTCATTAACAAAAGATTAACTACTTAGTGCATTATATAATTTACTTTACTTTCTATTAAGTTTAATAGCTTAACATTTATCGTTTGAACTTGACTTAATCTTAGATATAGTTGGTAATTCCAATAATACTTGGTTATACCAACAATACTTGGTACCTTAATAAGATATATGACAAGTAAAAATGATTATTTTGTGTCTTATACTTTTATTTCATTTTAAATTCTCATTATATAATTAGATTATATTTAAGGGGTGTTGGAGCCTGAAATAAGTGAAACATAGGTACATCCTAAGATATATAATCTAATTATAACTTTATATAACTCAACATTGCTTACAAAAATTAAACCTGTGATTAGAGCTTCCAAATCAAGTGTCTTACCACTAAGCTAGAACCTCATTATTAATTAGAATATATTTAGATGTTAATATTTACTTCCATTTATTTGTCCCTTACTGTGATCATTATGATACAATTTTTAATCATGCAGACAAGCTTCATTAACTCATACCCTAGTAATATCTATCATATGTTCTTAACACACTTGTACTATACATATTACATTAGGAGAATAATGATATCTTATCCTTATAAAAAAGGAACTATCACTAGAGCTTCCTAAGTGATAGGGGTGACTAGCTAAGATCATAAGAGGTCTATCAATAATACATTTAATGAACTAGTCGTAAACATTGAAGATGATGAAAATGTGAATTGTGAAGTTTACTTACATATGGAATTACATTTAATAAATAAACATGTTATAGTACATATGATACAAGGGAAGAAATCCATATTGCCAAAATGAAGGAGATAATATTTATGAAGTTTTTTGATTTTAATATTTTTATATATTTTATAAATAAAGAATAAAATAATAAATAAATAATTACATAAACTCATTGTAATCCCTTAAGGGACAACCACAACTATTAGACTTCAAGTCATAATGTACAATAATTAGTTTTGTAACCTTCTATCATGATCTGTAACCTTCTATGTCAATTCGTAATCGTTCATAAGGTTCTAACCTTCAATTATGAATTTTCATAACCTTTTTTACAAAATAAAGAAGTACTATTAAAGTTTCAAAACATAGACAGGGAAAAGAAGAAATATGCATATGTATAACTATAGATAAGAGGAAACCCCTAAGTATGAAGAGTCAATAAAGATTAAAGACAACTGTAATTTGATGAAGAAGAAAAAGAGAAAGAAGTCTAAGGTAAGTGATTAAACACTGTGAAAAGTAAATAAGAATAAGTTATGGTTGTCATCTATCATAACCTATGATGAATTTCATAACTAAATCACCATAGGTATCATCAAGCATTCTTTGTCAGAAATGTGAAGGTGTAAGGAAGACTTAGAATAATTTAGGATCTAGTTTACTAAAGAGGAAGAGAAGATCCAAGTTGAGCTAAGTGTAAACCTAATCCAGTTTCTTAACTAATAAGAGATGATCACCTAAGAGGTTTTTATACAGTAAAAGAAGAAACTCCAAAGAAGTGAAGTAAAATCATATGTAGAGTTCACACTTAAGTTGGTTAGGAATACCTATGATCTCTATCGTAAGTCCAACAATCAATATTGTAATTTACAATCTATGATGTCTATAAATATGTTTAAGTAATAAATTTATTATGAAAAGATAAGTTAAGTTACTAAGGAGTTAAGTTCCTAATCATAAGATTCTTGGATATATTAGAGTTTCCTAGATAGGTGTAAAACCAAACTCTAACATGATATCGAAGTAGTTATTGTTAACAAAGAAGTGATTAAAGATATAACTAAATAATGGTTCGAATTCAGTTAAGAAGAACTATGGAAATAATGAGATGTTACACATCAATAATTATTGTTAAGAAAGAACCTAAAATGAAGTGGATAGGCAGAAAGAAGGAAAGACTTCAGTTGGTCCAAGAAGAGATAATATAATAGAAAAAAATGAAGGATGTTTGTAAGAAACTAATGAGATCTAGAAGCATGGTTGATGAAGTCCTCTTACATCTCATGAAATACTAAGAACCATCCATAAATCAACTAAAAAAGTTCTCTAATGGAGCATCATCTAGGATATATCATGTATGTACTACAAAGGATAGAAGACGAACTAGAAAATCTTCATGATGTGATACGAGATTAAGATGGGATGAGTAATGTGTAGCAAAATCACTTCAATAGATCTGTGAACTAGCATTTTGTATAGAATACTAGACTTTGTAAGCATCAACAAAGACCTCTAAGAAAATCATGGAGTTCATCATAGAAATGCAACTTGAAATTTTCCTAGAACAAGCCCTATACTCCAAAATCATCATATCAAAACCTAAGAGAGATTGAGCATTATTAAGATGACTTAAGAAATAAAATGTCATCGTGACTTATTATGGTAACTTTTCTAAAATAAATAAATAAAGATCAATAGATTTCTTAATATCCTCATTGATATATCACTATTATGAAGCACTAAAAGATTTAGAAAATAAAATATGATAATGTAAAATGATATTGGATGTAAAAAGAAACTCATTTCACAAAGTTCAAGCTATCATAAAGCTAAGAGAAAAATTAGAATAAAATATTTATTGTAAACAAAGCATAATCCATCTCCAAATATGCAAATTTTATGTGTCTAAACTATCATTCACACCATGAAACCTAAGAAGAAATATAATTTTGATGTCATTCTTACTAGAAAGGAGTCATTCATGCCTCTACAAGTTCAAGTAATCAAAGAAAAAATCAAAATCAATAAAAGAATTATCTTCAATAAGAGCTACTTGCAACTCATGGTCGAGCCCCAACTATCAAAGCAACTAGAGCTAATAGAGATGGAAGGTTATGTGACTATAAACATACCTATTGGAGACTTGATTTCAAATAATTATTTTTTAAAATCCTCTAGTTATAAAATGATAGGTTATTTAAGCTCTTCAATGGACAGATGTCTCTACAGATCCTTGTTAATGAAGAGGTTATGAGCTATGTGTTCAAGAATAAGAATATATACTAACTCTTTGTTGATACATACAATGTAATTAGGGATTCTTTATCTAAAGCTTTTTTTATAGACAAGTTTAATTGGAGAAAAAGGCAACCACTTGGATAAATATTAATATCATGAAGTCTATCATAAATATCTACAATAACTTAATTGATTATTCTAATAACAAATCTTTCATTCATTAGAGTATTCCTAAGAGTCTATATTATGTTCATCCCTAGAGATTAAAATGTAGTTGGGCATATTTTATAGTGCATTATTTTTACAAGGCCTTAATTAAAATGAGTGATGAGTAGCAAGTACTCCTACGCTCAACCATATGAATCACTAAGCTTTCATGTACAATCTAATCAAATTTTGTGGACTCTATATCTTCCAATACACTAGCCTCTAGGAAGTGAACTTGTCCTAATAGTCAATTTTTGTCTTTCCAATTACACTTGCAATGTACAAAGGTATGGTTAAGTGTAATCAAGGCATATGATTTTTATTATTTTATGTTTTATGTTCCTAGTCCTTTAAAATAGAGAAATGAAGTAATTTAATAGCTAATTTAATCTAACTAATTAATTAATCTCTAACTAATCCTAACATAAGTATCCAATCCCACTTTCCATACACATCTTGAATACATACAATGCTGCTGGGATTACCAAGTGTTGTATCATATGCTTGAAGTGGTCATACTTATGTGTTTAATCTATTTAGCTTAATTACTTAATTAATCAATTGAAGTCTAGTTTAGCTTAATTAATTGCATAATTAATGAAAATAGTAAATGCAGAAATAAATCATTAATCTATTCCAAGTGCTGTAAGGTTTTATTAAAAGGCTTATCTTTATTACCATTCACACTGATGTGCTCAGGTACATCAGTGCTCGAATAAAGATCTATACACTTTTTGACTCCTATTGTAGGCATTCAAAGAAATATTCTAACTCTCAAATGATAAAACTATAAAAGCTCTACTACAATTATGACTTGACTTCCCATAAACACAATTGGTGAGCATGTATTTGTAGACTTTATTGTGGAGCTATGTCAACAAGGCCCCATAAACGCAACAAATGCTACATCAATGTGGCCCCATCAACTAGGCAATACCACATAGATAGGGTTGCATCGACGAGGGCCCATCAATGAGGCCATGTCAATAGGGGCTCATCGACATGACACTTTAACACTTCATCATGCCCCCACAACTAATGAAAACTCGTCATCAAGTTCCTTTACAAAATTGAAAAGATATGGGATTATTGACTGACTCTTAACATAACAAACTAACATAACAAATCTAAGTGCCTAAGTGTACAAATCAACACATTACAAAAATTTTGGTGTTCATGACACAAAATTGAACACCGTGACATGACTACATAATCTAGATAACACATTCTTTGATGACATGAACGTGGTTGAAAAGATCAAACAGTCTCAAGCAGTGCAAGCTCCTAAGATTATAAAGAACCTTTGCAAGCTTCAGGCATGTGTGATGGTTGAGGTGGCTATGGTTGTCCTACTACAGCTACTACCTTCTCAGTGTGTTTGGAGGAAGGCAAGGGGGCAATAGTACTAGTGATGCAACACCAAGGGCAAATAACAGTAGCATAGGTGGTTGCTAATAGAATTATTAAAACACCTAATGCACCTGTAGTGTTTGTACTAGATGTCACTACACTTAAAGATGTGTAGATGTCTACAAAGATCATAAGTGGTAGATTAAGTGTAGCATAGCATGAAAAACTATTGGACCAACTAGTAGAAACCAAGCAATCACTTCTGAATGTCTTTAATCTTCCAAATAGTATTACTACAATGCAATCGAAGCTGCTAGAGGCAAGTGGCAAGAACATTCTTTTGGAAGAACAACTCAAAATAGCCAAGGAGCTAAATGAATGCTTGGTTACTAAAGTTGCTAAATTAAGAACCTAGATTTCCAACCCTACATTTCTCAACCCAGTAGGCTGAAAGGGGTTTAGGATGCGATGGAGACATTGATGTTCTACCGATCCTTGGTAGAGGCCACCAAGCACAAGATTCAGAAGGCCTTGGATTTGACTTGCCAAGAGAATGTGCAACTAAATTTCCTACAAAATGTTGATGCACATAAACAACAGTTGACCGATATTATCCATCAACAGTAGGAGTAACTAGCCAAAGCAAACATAGAGTTAAGGAGATTAGTAGCTGAGAATAGAAACCTCTCTATGGAGGAGGCTCATACTCTTCGCCAAAAGACTGCAATAGAGGTAGCCACATAGAAATTAGAGGCTCCTAAATTCAAGAGAGTCAAGGATTACTATAGAGACCAAGTTGGCCTACAGAAAAAAGTAAATGAGAAACATATTCAAGTGGCAAAGTTAAAAGTGAAAATAGTAAATGTAGAAATAAATTAGTAATCTATTCCAAGTACTACAAGTTTTGATCAAAGGCTCATCCTTATCACTGTTCACACTAGTGTGCTCAGGTATATTAGTGCTTGAATAAAGATCCATACACTTTCTAACTCTTGCTATGAGCACTTAGAGAAATATTCTAACTCTCAAATGACAAAGCTACAAGAGCTCTGTTACAACTATGACTTGACCTCAATTGATTAATTAAGTAATTAAGCTAAATATATTAAACACATAAGTATGATTGCTTCAAGCATAACATATAGCACTTGGTAATGCCAGCAACGTTGTATGCATTCAGGATGTGTATGGAAAGTGGGGCCAAATACTTATGTTAGGATTAGTTAAATATTAATTAATTAGTTACATTAAATTAGCTATTAAATTACTTCATTTCTATATTTTAAAGCACAAAAAACATAAAACATAAAATAATTTACACTTAACCATACCTTTATACATTGCAAGTTTAATTGGGAAGACAACAAATGACTATTATGGCAAGTTCACTTCCTAGAGGCTATTGTACCACAAGACATATAGTCCACAAAATTTGACTGAATCACGCATCAATGCTTAGTGATTTGTATGGTTGAGCGTAGGGGTACTCATTACTCATCATTAGTGAGGTCAAATCCAAGAGCCAAAGACGTAATGGTATCGCTCTCAAAATAGCAGCCACTCCTAGAGATCTCTGGGAACACCATGACCTTCTCAGTGTGCTTGGAGGAAGGTGAGGGGGCAACAACATTTTTTGGGCAAAGAAAATGGATCCACCTCCTCCAAATAGGCTAACTATTTAGGTCACCTCATTTAGGTGACTCATCGTTGGCCAATACACAGATGGATCTCCACCACTCATGCTTGCTTGTTGCTCTTACTCACTTAAGAGCCATTCTTGATACTCACGTAACTGTTGATATGTTGCAGTGATGTCTAGCATAATTTTCTAAGTGGCAGGTGGAGGCAGTGGAAACTACTCCTATTCTTGAATGGTTATTGCAGGTGATGAGCAGTGAGGTACCCCTACGCTCAACCATATGAATACGAGTGTTTCATGCATGATCTAGTCAAATTCCAAGGACTAAGTGCTTATGCACCCTTGTGGAACAAGGATGGGTTGGTTTATTCATGAGGAACCAGATTGCACTATGATCTATATGTATATATACTTTATATCCCAATACATAATGTCTAAATGTTTTTAGTGCAAACACTACAGCCATTAACTCTTTCTCTATGGTAGTGTAGTTAAGTTGTGCTCCAATGATACTTCTACTTGCACAGTGGATGTAATAAGCACACTTTTGGTCATCTAACTATGTAAGTACAGCTCCTAAAGCATAATTGGCTGCATCATTCATGATATGGAATGGTTTAGACCAGTCAGGATCTTGTAGAATGGATGTTTCTACTAGCTTCTGTTTCAGAGTTTGGAAAGCTAATTTGCATTCCCTGGTCCACTCAAAAGGTACATCCTTTTTTGTTAATTCCACCAATGGTTTGGCAACCTTTAAAAAGTTCTCAATAAATCTCCTATAGTAGCCAATATGTCTAAGTAATGACTGAATATCTTTGACAGTTTCCGATTGATGGGTAATTCCTTCGATAATTTTGATTTTCTCAAGGTCTACCTCTATCCCTATGTGTGAGATTTTGTGCCCTAGTACTATGCCTTCTTGGACCATCAAATGGCTTTTCTACCAGTTGAGCCTCAAATTTGTTTCTACACATCTTCTTAACACTTGCTCCAACCGATCCAAGGCTTGATTAAAGTTTTCTCCATAAGTGGAGAAGTCGTCCATAAAGACCGCCACGCCATTTCCTATCTACTGTTGGAATATGCTTAGAACTAGTTGTTGAAATGTTGCAGGGGCATTGCACAAGCCAAATGGCATCTGTTTGTATGCAAACATTCCTCAAGGACTAGTGAATGTAGTCTTGGCTTGGTCTTCTGGGGCTATTTTTATTTGGTTATATCTGCTATATCCATCTAGAAAACTGTAATAGCGATGCCCTACGATGGTGTCTAAGACTTGGTCAACAAATGGAAATGGAAAGTGATCTTTGAATGTTGCCATATTTAGTAGCCTAAAATCTATGCACACCTGCCATTTGCCTCCCTTTTTAGGCACAATAACTAAGTGCCAACCAACCCAGCCTTGAGAAGCTGTTCGATTTCTTCCTTAACTACTTGCTTCAGCTTAGGGTTCAATCACTTCTACGGTTGTCTTCAAGGCTTCATGGAGGGGTCAGTGTAAATTCTATGTAAGCATATCCTAGGATCTATTCCAGTTAATTCAGGATATGACCAAGCTAAGGCTTTCGACCATTTATTTATTACCTTCAATAGTTCTTCTTTTTGTTGAGGAGCAAGCTAAGCATTGATAATTATGAGTTTTCCATTTTTAAGGAATGTGTATTCCATACCGGTGGGCAATGGTTTCAGCTCAAGGGGCTCATGCCTAAATTTCTCAAGGATTTCCAACTTCCCCCTGTTGATATTTTCAAGGTTAAGACTTGGAAGTTGGTGGTGGACTTGCTCTAATGCATCTATGCTATAGATGTAAGCACAAGTCAAACCCTCAGTTGGTTCCATGCATATGAGTGAACTACTTTCTTGATTAGCTATCAGCCACTGGGTGTCTTCCTATCATGTGGCTGCTACATACAGGCATCTTTGTATGTTAATCACTTGTGCACACTGATTACATGCAGGCAATGCTAAACTTTGTACAAACCATGACCTCTGCATGTAATTACACCTTATGTCACTGTATGCGATGCACGGAACTTTCTTCTTCCCAATATTTTCAAATGTATTTTTCTTTAATATTTCTAGGGAAAGATCACAAATTCCTAGGTGTGCATCGATGGTGCTTAGCCATGGTCTTCCCATTATTATTGGGAAGTCCCCCTTACCGTTGTTTATTTGAATCACTATGAAGTCAACTGGGTACAACCACCCACAAATAGTGGTAATAATGTCTTCCACCAGTCCCAATGGGATAGTGATGGACTAGTCGGCCAACTCTAGACGAATGTTGCTCTTTCTCAATGGAGGCAAGTTCTAGGCCTTGTACATTTCTTGAGAAATCAAGTTGACATCGGAACCTGAATCTAAAAGAGCCTTACATGATGCATTTCCAACAATTTGTAAGTATATCAAAGGACTCCCAAGATCAAAAAATTTCCTGGGAAGGTGGCTAGCTCTGATCCAATTAGTGACAACATGTGTTAGCATGACCGTATGCATTGAGTGTAGTGATTAGGTTGAAGCGAGCTCCAAATTTTTGATTGATACTGAGGCATTTAAGGAATCAGCCACTTGTGATTACAAGGGCTTGGTTGGACTGTTGGTTCTAAAGAAAGGTCTTTTCTTCATGTGGTTGTTCAAACCAACAATAGGTTGAGAGTTAACAACCCTCGTAGCATTATGTTGCTACGGCTGCATAGGGATTTCAACTTGCATCGCTGGAGCGGATGGTAGTGGAGCTATTGGTGAAGAGATGTAGCTGGATGAGAAGGATGATATGCTTATGAAATATTTCCTCTAGAAGAGGGAATCCCATAATACTTGCAGGCTTGGTAGTGAGGTTGAGGAGTGACTTGACTAGTAGAGCCACGTGGGGAGATTGGCTACTGCACGTAATATCCATATAGGTTAGGTTGTCGGTAAGGATATTGTTGCCTTGGTGGTGGCATTCTCCATGATTGTGGGTACTTCCATTGTTGATATTGCTCAATTAGTTGTGGTGGAGTTCCACTGGGATAATATGTTAAAGGTTGGTGGAACTGCCTTGGGTTACCTTGAGGATAAGATAACCTGTAGGGTATTTTCCTTTTGTTTAATCGTGGGTTTAGTGCATACACCCCAGACTCTTGTAGATGTGAGATTACAAGGCAACATCCCTTAGGATGGTCATATTGACATATCTCACATCCACTACCATTGTCTGTTTCCGAATCCACAACCTCTTCAATCATGGATACTTTGCCCTTACCCTTGCTACGTGCATGTTCATCCTCTTTTTTTTCTTTTCTCACTACCTTGCTCTCTAGGCTCCTCTACTATTTTAAGAATAATTTGAAATCTATTATCTAGGGAATATCACATTTGGTCTACCTTTGCCAAAACTTCTGATGTCATCTTTTTGATAGGCAAAGTTTTTGTATTCACCATCTCTTCGAGTGCTAACTCTTCTTCATCCTCACAAAACTTTACTCCCCTCTTCCGAAGGGAAGGACCTCGGTTATACTCTTCTACACTTTCTCTCTTCTGTAGCTCACCTTCTTCCTTAGCAACTTGCTCTAATAGTCTTTAAATTTGATGGGACCTAAGCTCATATAGTCTCCCTTGGGCATAAGTCCCAAGGGTTCTTCTAGTTTCATGCCTAACCCATCCACGAGATCACGCAGTTGATCCCTTTGTGAATAAGCATGATCAGGACAACGATGTAATAGTGCATAGTATCAGCCCATGGTAGCATCCAAGGGTTCATGTCCTCCTTGTTTCTAGCCTTATATTTGCTTTCGCAAGTTAGACACTCGAGAGTACGTTTGGTACTTGTCATTAAATAGTTCTAACATAGTACTCCACCTATGAATGCATTCTAGTTCTAAAGACTGGTACCAGCTTTCTACTTCTTTAACTAATATTCATGGAAACAACTTAAGTTTTTTCCATTCATTCTCTATGTTTTATAAGGCACATGCATCATGGAATTCTTTTAAATGATTCTAAGGATCAGCATTGTATCCCACTTCAAATCATGGGATGTTGTTCATATCTAATCTCTTGATCCTACTATCTTTCTGATGCTTTGATGGAATTATAACAGCCTCATTTATGTCCAACATACTTCAAGTAGCAAGGAGGGGTTCATCATGATCATCTTCTCCATGGCGTCTATGATGCCTACGTTGTTCCCTACTCTCCCTTCTTCTATGGCGTGACTCTCTAGAGTGTCCTCATCCCCTTTCCTAGCTATTTCATCTATGACTTCCACTTTCCTTACGTTTATCCCCATGGTCTTTTTATTTATGATTACGTCTAGATATTGAAGGAGAGAGTGAAGGAGATGATGAAGGTAAAGAAGAAGGAGAACCATCACCATGATGGTGTCTGCTACCTTCTCTTCGGTAGTCACTGCCTCAATTGTGATTATGATCAAAATGTCCACCTTTATCATGTGTTTGTGTCCTTTTAGAGGATCCTTTATTCCTATGGGTATTAGAACTTGGGTTATGAATAGTGGAATGAAGGTTCTGATAAACAACCCCTTGGCCAAAGTCAAGGGCAAGAACATCATTATGAGGGCGACTACCTGAGGTAGGTTCACCACCCTCATTTTCCCTTGAGACAGGTGGGACATCCTGCAACCACTTACCCTTTAAAGACTTATGATGTCTCTTCTATTGTAAGTCCCTTTGATGTTGTTCCTTTTTGGGACGGTATTCTCTCAAGTCATAGTCTTGCACAACGTATTCTGCATGTAAGCGCAACATGCCAATTTGTGTTAGAGCATGAAGAAGCATGTTTGGGACTAAACAATCGGGAGGTAACACTATGTTACCTTCTAAGTCTTGCCAGCACAGTTATTCATCTTGATGCAGGATAAAGGTGAAGTCTAGTACATACTTATTGGGATGAATATATACCACTCAAACTTGTTGAGGGACGAGTAGAACAATGTCATGTGTATTATGTCACCGACTGTTTCATGTTTTAGACCTAAGCGATGAGGCGCTTTTTTATGAAGGAGACATACTTGTCTATTCATTGTGCAATGTATTCTTGTTTATTATTTTCTCAACCAACCCTAAGGATTTGTTCCAATGATGTGAATGATTTCCTATGTTCTAGTTAGCGCACAAACAACTAAGTCCCTGGCAACAGTGTCAGTGATGAGTGGCAAGGTACCCCTACACTCAACCATACAAATACGAGCGTTTCATGCATGATCTGGTCGAATTCCAAGAACTAAGTGTTTATGCACCCTTGTGAAACAAGGATGGGTTGGTTGATCATTGTCTTCCCAAGCTTACCTGTATGTCATAATTGTATGGTTAAGTAAGCTTGAGGCATATGACTTTTATAGCTTTTATGTTTCTATGTCCTGTGCTAGTAGGGAAGGAGAGAGGTAACTAAGTGACTAATCTAACTTAACTACTCATTAACTAAGTTCTAACTAATCCTAACACCAGCATCCATTCCCACTTGTCGTACACATCCTGAACCAGTGCAACACTATTGGGATTACCAAACACTAATCGTTATTGGGTTACCAAGCATTACACGCATGCTTGAAGTGGTCATGCTTGTGTAATCTAACGATTTGCTTAATTGATTAAAATGAATTGTTATGCTAATAATAGAAATGTAAAGTGCATAAAATAAAATAAAATAAAATAAAATCATAGAAAATAAAATAAAATAAATGCGTAAGAAAACAAATCTCAGGTACTACAAGGATGAATCAAAGAGTTCATCTTTATTGCCAACAAAATGGTGTGCTTAGGTACATCAATGCTTGAATAAAGATCTGTCCACACTTAGACCTCCTGCTGCGAGCACTTGGAAAATACTCTAACTTTCAAACAAACTACAAGAGTTTCACTACTTGACTGCCAAAAAACTTCTACCCAATTGTGCCCCTGGGCACTATATTTATAGACTTGGGAGCAACTATTCTAATAATTAGAGTAACTGCTCTAATAATTAGAATAGCTGCTAAAGTAACCACTAGATTAACCACTCTAATAATTAGAATAACTACTAGAGTAATTGCTAGAGTAACCACTCTAATAATTAGAATAACTACTAGAGTAACCGCTAGAGTAACCACTCTAATAATTAGAGTAACTGCTAAATTAACCACTAGAGTAACTGCTCTAATCATTAGAATAACTGCTAGAGTAACCACTCTCATCAGTAGGAATTTTTTCCTTTATCATCTCCATCAAATTAGTAGTTGAAGTGCATCGGATAGCATCATTTATATAATAGACTAGTCCTCCCCTTCGACATAGTTTTCTAATGAGGCATGGGAAGGGGAGTGGCTTCCTTCCACATTCATTCTCCTTAAACTACTTCCCTATCTCCAAATAGATCAGGTATGGAAGGTTGATAGGGAATCTCCCACTCAAAGCATCACATGCACAAGCAAAAAAAGTAGTGATCTTGTAGGGCCTCACCATGGGGTTTAGGTGAAAGGCCGCAATCTTGTAGTGGATTCTTTCTACCAATGTGAGTGCATCATACTCCTTGCAATTAATAACATAACACCACTAAACCCATTCCTTTTTTATGCTATGGTTTGCCTACATTAGAATCTCAATAAGATTTTCCCTAGTTTCAGGCAACCCAAGTGCCTCTGCAATGGCGTACACTGAGTAGGACACTAAAATGTCCTTGATTTTGATTGTTGAACTAACTTGCCTATTGTTCCAAAATAAGAATGTCTCTCCCATATACCACTCCCCACTAGAAGTGATAATTGGCCATATGGAAGAGATCTTCAATTGGTCCTATATCTCTTTAGGTGCTTCATTCAAGAAAGAGAAAAAGTTTTAACTCCTAGAGCATTATTTTTTGGACATCCCTTGACCTAATTTGATTTAGGCAAGCCTCCGTCAAAGTCACCTCAAGGTTTTCTTGTTGAGATAGTGCCTCATCTCAAGGGGAATGTTTTGTTGCTGCTAGTGGTTTTGGAATCTAACAAATAGATTTCACTTTGACCTCTTCCCTAAGAGGTCCCATGGCATGGGTTACAATTGGTTCTTCCTAGGCCTATTCTTGGCCCCCTTCTATTCTTAGTCATTTCTCCTTTGGTTGAGATGGTCCTCCTTTCTATGTGTGTTTGCCTTGCAGTGCCATCTGTGGTCACAACACACTTGCAAATTAGTAGATATAATGTGTAACTTCGAATATTTGAATACCTTATCTCGTTAGTTAGTTACACTTGGCTATGGTTGGACCATGGTAGATTGATTATTTTCTTCTTATTTTATTAATTAATTTTTATTATAAGTGTCACTGGAGATTTTTTGAAGGTTTTAACATCTATAATTTGGTGTTTAAATATTAATTTCTTAGTTAAACCTTTGTGGGAGTTAGAAAAATGGTGAAAATTTTTCTGTCAAAAATGGCACATCTATGACCCCCACAACTAAGAGCTTAACTTTGGGAGCTATAGGGTCATAGAATGAAGTGATTTAGATAAATGGTTAGAAACTAATATGGTTTGAAAGGTTCTAGGATCTAAAAATTTGAAAAACTCCCTTGGTGTTTCTTAAAAATTGTAAACATTTCTAAGGGGGGTTATGCATATTTATAGTATTTTTGCGCTACGTCAATAGGGCTACGTATATGGGGCCTCATATATGCATGGGCTCCATTGATGAGGCCCCATTTTGTAAACAAAATATTCAAACTTGAATATTTCAAAAAATACAAGGAATTTTTCAATGAATTTGGGGTCCATGGAGTCCCAAAAAAGCCAAGAATATGATGAAATCATTGAAGAGGGTCTTTGAAAGCTTAAAAATTCAAAAATTCGATGGAAAATGTATGAATTAAAGAAAATATGTAAAAGAGCACATGGTCAAATGCAGAAGATGAGTGTATGAAAGATTCTAATTATAAGAATTCCTAAGGATAAGGTACTTAACAAACCCTACCAAGAGATATGCAAGTGGATCCTCCCCATAGTAGGCACATGCCTTGTTTGCCCTTACATAACCTCAACCTAAAATGTACATGGACTCCTTAGGCAATTTAATGGTTAATGGAAGCTATGGATCAAAACATGGAAGGTTCTACCAAAGAATTCAAGTACATCAGACAAAGACACCAAATCAAGAATATGGACACCAATAGTAAGGTGAGTTATGGACCACATGGACGAATAATGAAGAATGTGGAATGGAATTCTAAATTGAGGTCATAAGAAGTCCCTTGTGAATTTGTGTATAAATGACTTGAGAAGATCCATCCCTAGTCCAAACCAAAACCAACTGCTTTCAGTGACTTCACATTGCCACTCTAAGATCGATACACACACCCCCCCCCCCCCCCCCCCCCCCC
>MNCI01010330.1:291950-354388 GCA_015680685.1 Gnetum montanum
CATTTTCTTTTGACTCTAGATAAACCCTCATGCCAACATTCCCAATTGCAATGTCATTATCCCTTGATTTTCAAAACATTCAATTCAGCAACATTTTCATTTCTATTCCAACTTCATGGTTAATTAACTGTTGCAGAATTCTTTACAAGAAAGAACATAATCCTCCTTGAATAGTTTCAGTTCATTAAGATTCTATACCTCACCATTTGCAAATAAGTCCACCTGTTCCATGAAATGGAAAAAACGTGCCAACAGTTGCCAACTTGAATCCAATCAGATACAACATGAGTAAGCATAATAGTATGGATTTTGGGCAGCATTTGCTTTGAAGGGAACCTGATGGAATGATTTACAGAGGATGAGGTGGGAGTCTATGAGGTCTTAGTAGGGTTGTTGGTTCAGAAGAATGGTCTTTTATGAGCATGAGGTTATAAACCCCTTAATTGATGAACTAGTTATAGATTGATGGCCCTTATAGCATTGCATTGCTACGACTAGGCTGGAAGTTCACCTTGCATGGATGGAACAAGCAGTAGCTATGTTGAAGATGGAGGCAAATGTGGTATCCCTCTTGGAATGTGGAGAATGAGGTCTATACTATTTCGAAGGGTAGTAGTGATGTTGGAAAGAAGAAACATGACTGGAAGAGTAATGTGAAGATAGGGGTTGTTGACTGTAATACCCATATGGATTTGGTTACCTGTAAGGGAACTGCTATCTTAGCGGTGGCTTCCCCTATGACTATGGTTGGTGCCACTATTGATATTGCTTATACGATTGTAGTGGAGTTCCACTTAGATAATATTGTTGTTGTTGATGGAACTGCCTAGGATTAACTTGAGGATAAGGTAATCTTCTAGGTATTTTTCTTGTTGCTAATAGTGGATTTAGAGCATACACCCTAGACTCCTATAAGTGTGACATGATGGGGCAACATCCCTTAGGATATTTATATTAGTAGATGTCACATCCATCATCATCATCTAATTTAGTTTCCACAATGTCCTATACTGCAACTATCTTGCCCTTATCCCTTTGATAGGCATGTTTAGCTTCTTTCCACCTCCTATGATCATGATCACTACTCTACTCTCTTGATTCTTCAACGATTTTTACAATAGTCTGAAAATTTTCATCCAACGAATCCCACATTTTATCTACCTTCGCCAAAATTTTAGACATAAAGTTTTGAATTGACAAGGTCTTTCTATTCACCACCTCATCAAGTGGTGACTCCTCCTCACTGTCACAAAATTGGACCTTCCTCTTTCTAATGGAAGGATCCTTGTTGTATTCTTTAGCACTTTCCTATTTCCTTAACTCTCCTTCTTCTTTTACTACCCTCTCAATTAGCCTTTTAATTTGATGGGCTTTGAGTTTTGATAATTTCCCTTGGGCATAAACCCCAAAATTTCTTCTCATTTCTAATCTAAGTTCATCTATGATATGGTGAAGTTGTTCTCACCAAAAATAACCATGGCTAAGGCATTGGTGTATGGGAGAATAATATCTACCCATGGTGGCATCCAAGGGTTCATGGTTTCCTTAATTCCATCCTTGGATCTGCCTTCTCATGTTAGACACTCTAGAGTATGTCTAATACTTATCATTAAATAACTCTAGCATTGTACTCGACCAGCGGATGGATTCCAGCTTCAAGGACTGATACCAGCTTTTTGCTTCCTTGATGAGTGTCCTAGGAAATAGCTTTAATTTCTACCAATTATTTTCAATATTTTGTAAGGCACAAGCATCATGAAAAACTTGAAGATGTGTTTGTGGATCAGAGTTATATCCCCCCTTAAATCTAGGAATATTGTTCATATGAAGTTATCTAATCCAACTATCTTTCACATGCCTAGTTGGAAGTTTTACAACCTCTACAATATTTACCATGCTTCAAGTTGCTAGCAAAGGCTCATCATCATCATTATTTTGATAATGTCAATGATGTCCTCTACTACCCCTTCATTCATGGTAGGCTTGACGATCATCATTGTTGTCCCATTATTTCTCTTCATCACAATTATTCTTTCTACAACATTTGTCAAAACTAGAAGAGGAAGAAAAAGATGCAGATGAAGAGGATGAAGAGGGGGTAGGACTACCATCACCATGGTGTCTGCCAACTCCTCTATGGTTGTCATGCCCATATTCATTAGTTTTCTTGTTATCTTGATGCTTGTCCGAGCCCTTGCCTTGACTTCCATTTTAACCTAAACCTGGATTGATAGTGGACTACAGATTCAGGGTCGCATCCCCATCACCAATAATAAGGGGTGGAGAATCTTCATGTTGAGAACACCAAGAGGAAGGGTCCTCATTGTCATTTTGTTTAAGTAGGAATAAGGGATTGGTGAACCATTTTCCCTTCATAATCTCATGGTGCTTCTCCTAGTGTCAATCTCTCCTACATTGTGTTTCAATGGGATGGTAGTCCTAGTAGTCATAATCATGCACAACATACTCATCTTGAAGATCTTTGATGCCCAACCTCCTAAGACTTTGAAGCATCAACCTGGGGACAAATCGATTGAGAGGCACTACAATGTTGCCTTCCATATCTCGCCATTGTAGTTGTTCATCCTAATGCAAGATGAAGGTGAAGTCAGGCACATACTCATTTGGATGAGTATACACCACCTTACATTCTTAAGGAACTAGTAGTTTAGTATCATCACACCTATGAGAAGATGACATTTTGAAATACAGATAAGATATTAGTGTGCTTATGTGATTATATTTATCGTGAGAATGATTTTGACCTTAGGGTTCATCCAATGATGTTAATGATGTTCACTAAACCTAGATAGCACATGTTTCAAACAAAAAGAGTCACTGGCAATGACACTAATGATGAGTAGCAAGTACCCCTACACTCAACCATATGAATCACAAAGTGTTCATGCGCAATCCAATTGAATTTCGTGGACTCCATGTCTTTTGATACACTAGCCTCTAGGAAGTGAACTTGCCCTAACAGTCATTCGTTCTCTTCCCAATTGCACTTGTGATGTACAAAGATATGGTTAAGTGTAAACAAGGCATATGATTTTTATTATTTTATGTTTTATGTTCCTGGTGTTTTAAAATAAAGAAATGAAGTAATTTAATAGCTAATTTAATCTAACTAATTAATTAGTCTCTAACTAATCCAAAGATAAGTATCCAGTCCCACTTTCCGTACACATCCTGAATGCATATAACGCTACTGGGATTACCAAGTGATGTATGTTATGCTAGAAGCAATCATACTTATATGTTTAATCTATTTAGCTTAATTACTTAATTAATCAATTGAATTCTAGTTTAGCTTAATTAATTGCATAATTAATGAAAATAGTAAATGCAAAAATAAATCATTAATCTATTCCAAGTGCTACAAGGTTTGATCAAAAGGCTCATCCTTATTACCATTCACACTAGTGTGCTCTGGTACATTAGTGCTCGAATAAAGATCCATACACTTTCTGACTCCTACTGTGAGCACTCAAAGAAATATTTTAACTCTCAAATGACAAAATTGCAAGAGCTTTGCTACACCTATGACTTGACCTCCCATAAACACAACTAGTGAGCATGTATTTATAGACTTTATTGTGGATCTACGTTGATGGGGCCCCATAAACACAACAAACGCTACGTTGATGTGGCCCCGTTGGCAAGGCAACACCACCTAGACAAGGTTGCATCGATGGGGGCCCATTGATGAGGCCACGTCAACAAGGATCTGTAAATGCAAAAATTTAACAGTTCATTTGTGAGAGAAAGTACTTCATCTAGATTTGGGTTTAATTATTTTTTTTTCACACAAATATGGAAAAGACTTTCCAATACATAGATGTCTTCTAGCCTTTTGACCAACATTAAGATTCTATTTTTATTATCTAAGACTAAAGTAAGAAATTTGCAAAATAGGAATATTGTAAAATTTAGGTTAATCTAGTGGTCTCTATAACTACTATTGTTCCAATTACTTAGACTAAAAAAACTTCAAGAAGGAGAAATCCCAAGTGAACAACAACCTCCACTTTAGCAACTAATACATGTAGGAAGGATAAGTTTTTCATCATTTTCACTACTATCTATATTCATAATATTGATGAGAATGATTATGCTAGTATGGAAATGCCTAATGAAGATACTCTTAAAGGGAGAAAAAAATTGTTGAAATCTATAGAACTGACACATATTGTTCATGCCTAGTTTAAGATGTTATGAATGGACATTCATAAGATGCTAGCACCACAAAATTATCTTTCATCAATAAGAATTCTATATGGTTATGAATAGAAAGTTGCTAAGGAATTTAGGGAAAACACCTTCAAGTTGTGGATCAAGGATGCATAAGTTGTAATCTATGATGAAGTTCAATATTGGCTTGAATTAAAAAAGGAATGCATACTTAAGAATCATGAGCTCATAAGAATGGGTACTTATTTAATGTAGAATCAATGATCCATTAAGTTACATTTAGAATTGTGCATGAATAGAAAGAAGAAGATACCATCATGGTATTGTGAAAAGTTTCCTTGATGGGAAAGGGAAAGGATGAAAAGGAGGTTGTAATGCAAGTTTGAATCAACAAATATGAGAAGATTACAGAAGTATTTAAGTTTGTTGACATGATAAAAGATTATACAGCAAACATCAAGACTAAGTTGGCAAGGTTAGATTAACTGTTAGGAAAATCAAGTAGTGATATTTAAAATGTTATTAAGGCAGTTGAACTTCAATATTAGGAGAGAATCAAGGAGCTGAAAGATAAATATTCAAATGCAAAAGATGAAATTAAAGCCTTTTATAACACTATCCATTACCGGGCAAGTCAATATCTAAAAGGCTAAGAATTGCATGTATGTAATAGAAGTAACAGTTAAAGGATTTAGGCGACAATTTATCAGTAAGTAAAGTAATATATTTGCAAGCCGAACCCGAAAGGTGAAGAAGGAACATGAAGCATTGAAGCTTCAACTTAGTGACCTTCTATGTGGATTCATAGTCATTAGTAAATTGTAAAAAGGGGAAAAATTAATACAAGGTAAAAAGAAAAAAAGACAAAAGAAAGGTGCGTGTTTGTATAACCGCAAGCAAGAGGAAACACACAAGTACTCAGAGGAAATAAAGATTTCAAACATTCGTAATTTAATGGAGAATAAAGAAAGAAAGAAGCCTATGTAAGGTGATAAATGATCGAACATGGTCTTCGTTGATAATGACCTTATAAAAGGTTTACTAGAATGGTCGGGTTTGCCTGGGTACTAATTCCTATGATTTGCCCCCAAGTTTAAACTTTCTTGCTAAACTATAACCCAGACCAGTGTTGAAAGCCATGGAATGCACAGAATTAACAGTCAGCATAGACTCACAGAAAGCTGAAAGCTGCGTGATCCCAAAGGTTACAGGAACATTCAGCGAACAGCTAAATTCCCAAGGCTTTCAAAACATCCCTTGGAAACACCCGATAAGGTAAGATTCATGCTCATTCTCTGCAGTTGCAGTTGAGCTTGCCATTTCCAGATCCTCCAAACAATAATCCGATTGCATTTAAGTCATAACTCAGAGATAATGCAACTGCTAATACTCTGCAACAAGAGACATGCATGCAAATTATTACCACAACGTAACGACACGGAGTTCTGCACACACCGTAGACCTCAACAACAACAACAGAAGAAGAATATTCCATGGCATACAGTACCGTAGCGAGAAACGACGTTGACATCTGCACACAGCACGGCCATGGCACCTTAGCGTATGAACGTATCCGTCCATCCAAATACAAGCGCCAAGACACGCCGGTTGCCACAGAAATTCAGCTCAGAAGCATTCTAGGCACCACGCAGAAATGCAAAGATCCTAAAAATCATGCCCTGCGATGCTGCAACGATAGATCTCACGCTTTTCATCTCGATCGTTTCACAGAAGAAATCGTAATGAAGCAAACCGATCGACGACAATTCCCTGCTACGCGCTCGTGAAGGTCCAGAGTCCAGACTCCAGAGCGATGTAATGTCATCACTCATCACATGATGAGATGCATATCTCGCCGGCGACAAATACTCCGCGACAAAGCCCCGCCATGGCGAGGACCAAGGCTTTTTTTCTGCGCCTGCATCTTTTTCATTCCCTCACGAAGCCGCCGCAATGCCTCTCCTGTTTGTCGAACCTTCCGTTTCACGTTCTCTGGATTATCTTATTTGCGCATCTCGGAGGTGCTTTTGCGCATTTGTCTGGTGCGTTGCTGCGCACAATCTCTTTGTGACCTTGATATATGCATGAATTTAGCTGCGAACCCTGGCCTTCTGACGGAATCGTTCTATAAATTATGCTGTGCTTTTCTCTCTTTAGGCGTTGCAGCTGGTTTAATTGCTTCCTTTCATGGCGACGAAGCACGGAGGATTAATGTTCCTGCTGCTGGCGTTTGCTTTTGCTTCAGGCTTCGTTCTTGGAGAAAAGTTTGAGGCGGCGCGACTAAGTGTAGATTATTATGCCAAAACGTGCCCCTTCGTGGAACGGATCGTATGGAACGTTGCTGCGCAGAAGCTTAAAGAGGCGCCTACTACCGCCCCCGGCGCTCTCCGCATCTTCTTCCACGACTGCTTTGTTGAGGTCTATTTACTTACTTTCGTTGTATCATTTTGCGTCTCTTTTTTTCTGAATTCAACACCGAAACGAATCCGTTCAGTACTAAATTGAGTTAATTCTTCTGGTGGAACAAGGAAGTAATGAAAGACTCGAGGCTAAATCTGGTTAAAGTGATATTAACGTCCTGTATGAAATGGTTCTATCAACATTCTCCATAATTGTGGTTTACATTTGCAGAATATATACAGTATTAGAAAGGAAATGGACTTTTCGAATAAAGTTTGGTGCTTCAGTTCAGATTCAATAGAAGCAGTGCCACTGTATAAGGCCCAGGTTTTCTTAGTGATAAAAGTAAAGAACAGAAGGAAACAATCTGAATTATTTCTTTTCACGTTCAGTTAAAACTGAATGTTAGCAAATACAGTGTTTCAGATGTTTAAAAACACATCAGGCAACGGAAAATTGACGAAAATCTTGGCCAGCTATGCTTGATATGTAGTGAATTTGGTTTGAGTTTTCGGTTCATGTTTTATGAATTCTGAGTTTTATGTTTCTTCAGGGCTGTGATGCTTCGATTCTGATCGCCTCTACACCGGAGAACCAAGCTGAAAGGGACGCGGAAATTAACCTGTCTTTGGCGGGCGATGGCTTCGATGTGTTCTTCAGAGCCAAAAGAGCTCTGGAATTTCAATGCCCTGGCATCGTTTCTTGCGCCGATGTAATGGCCATAGCCACCAGAGATCTCGTCTCCATGGTACTACCGATTCAACAATTTTCCATTTCTTTCTCGTTCTGAATTCGTTTTATCTCAAACGACTATGTATGCCTAATTTCCGTTTGTGAATACTGGCAAGGTTGGAGGACCTTACTGGGAGGTAGCCAAGGGTAGAAAGGATGGCTTAATTTCCAAGGCTGCTCGGGTCAACGGCAATCTACCGACCGTGAACATGACAGTCGATGAGCTACTTGCTCTCTTCGAACGCAAGGGTCTCAGCATGGGAGACATGGTCACACTCTCAGGTAAAATCTAAAATCGCACATTTCAATTCCTCAAATCCAACAAAGTTTCCGAAAATCCAAAAGACAGAGGATCCAGTAGAAGCTACTCTTTGAAACATAACAAACGCACAAAAATTCGCTGTCAACTTTCACCGCAAAAATCCGGAGACGCAGCGGAAACGGTCCAAGTTTTATCTATGATTGATCGCAATAAATCCTCGTTGAGTAGAATCATCGTCGTGGTTTAATCGGGATGGATGATAACGATACAGGAGGGCACACGATCGGTTTTGCGCACTGCAGCGCGTTCCGGAGGAGGATCTACGGCTACAACGAGACGCAGGAGGTGGATCCAACGATGAACGCGAAATTGGCAAGGCAGCTTCAGGCGGCGTGTCCACGAGAAGAAGAAGGAGAAGGCGAGACGGCGGTGGTGTTCAACGACGGGTCTACGCCGACGCTGTTCGACAACGCATATTACGGCAACATCCTTCGCGGCAACGCTGTTCTGGCGTCAGACCAGGTGCTGTACGCGGATCCGCGCAGCCGCGCCTTCGTCAACATTTTCTCGCGCTCCAACGCAGCCTTCCTGCGGGAGTTTGCCAAATCCATGATCCGCCTTGCAACTGTTGGAGTCGAGACTGGCAGCCGTGGAGATGTGCGCCGTGACTGTGCCTTCTTCAACCTGTGACTCTTTGTCCTCCGCTTTTGCTGCTCACGCGCTGCCAGCGACGTCATTTTCTGTGGCCTTTTGTCGGTTTTTTTTTAAATAAAACTGTTTTCGTAAATGAAGTTTCTGCCCATGTTTCTTGTATTTACCTCTTATGTTTTTGTGTTTTTTTAAACGAAGTTTGACTCTACGTGCATGACACCTGTTGCGATCAAAACTTTTTGAGGCTTTACATGAATACACATGAGAGCATTGTTTATCTGATTAGTGAGGAAGGGGGCATTGGAACTTGAAATAATTGAAATATAGGAACACCTCAAGATATATAATTGAGATTGAATCTATAACCAGGACTTTTTAAATCAAGAATTTTACCATTAGCTAACACATCAAAATCAAGAATCCTACCAATAGCTAACACTTCATTGTTTAATTGTATAGTTTAAGGTCTACCCTTTAAAGTTGTTTCTAGTTATACATTTTGCAAACAAGTATTTCATCAAAAAGGTAATATAATTGCATATCATCATAATTCTACTAAACTTATTAGGTAACTCTTTAGGGCATAGTGTAATTAAATGATTGCCCAATCCATACTTTATACCAAAATTAATGCATGTGTCATTGAAGCTTAAATGTGATGCCTATAAAAAAGGTGCTCTAATCTTTTCATACAATCAAAATGGTTCCTACATTAGCATTACAACGTTGATATTTTGCTAATCACATGATTTTTCTTTTTTTTGAGAGAGAGAGAATGTTTGGGTTTGTATTACTGAAAGTTATGGTACACGAGTAAACAAGTACAATGGGGGGNTATTATGTAAGCAAAAAATCAGCTCAAAGGCTTTACAATCAAAAAACTTCCAAAGAGCCAAGAAAACCTATATATAGGATTAGTAAACGTCCATAAGTTAGCCATTTAAGAGAACATAGCTAATGCAACACATAATAGCAAGGAAACGAGTAGAAATTAATAAACTTCATCTAGGGGCCAAGCCTTTCAAAGAGTTTATCATCACCCAACAAATCCTCATAGGCTACTATGAAAATGTTTTGGGCCTAGGAGTGCAACGTGCTTCAAAATGCAAAGGTTGTCGGAATAGTGCATGTGTTCCCTCATCTAACCTAATATAACACAAAGAGGGAATCATAACATGGGGTACTATCATCATTTTTCCCTTACAAGGCTAGCTAATCATGGGGCGAGGTAGTGTGTTCCAAAAGGTGCATGAGTCTAAACACTTTGCATGTGCAATTGACCCTACGAAGGCACCCTAGAGCGTGTAGCATGATAGTGAAGATATAAATATAATATTGATATGGTGTAATTGAGGATATAACTTGTCATGGCAAATTGGCAAGATTAAATGTTACAAAATGGATTGATATAGTTTCAATTTTATTATTTAAAATATTAATTATTTTGCATTAATTGGTTAGGGTTTTAACAATTTGGCTTCAACACTAGCAACCTTTTACCTACAAATCCTTGTAAGAGAATGAACTAACTACTTAAGTTACCTATCAATTGTCATCTTTTAGGAGTTACAGTCTTGCTACTAGATATAAACCTCCTCCTAAAATTTTTATATTATAATGATCAAACATCTAGGAATTTCAATATTATGCATATATTCCCTAAGTTTAGTTTGAGTCATAGAATCTTAGGCTTTAAAAAAGTCAACAAAACATATGAAAGTTCCTCTTGCTTAGACGATTTCTAGTATCATTCATAAGATGCTTCAAAGTAATTAGGTAATTAACAGTAAAGCGATGCCACCTAAAATCTATTCTAAAAAAGAAACAAAAAACAAAAAACAAAAGTAGCATGACCAAAAGTAAACCAATACTATGGACTACTACGAAAAACATCTGATTTTAAGTTAACTCTTCATATATATTATCTTTCAAATTCATTTTTATTGATAGAATGTGTTAATTCAATAATAGTTTCTAAGGCTCTAAATATTATTATTTTTAATCATCATCACACTTTGTTGATTATTCAAAAGTGGACTCCTATATTTGATCTAGCATTCCCTAAGTATCCCTTATTTTGTTGAATTGTTGAATCTCTCATTGATTTTTGAAAAAGTTAAAAAGAATAATCTCTGTTGAATTGGACTAATCAAACATTCTAAGAATTTAGTTATATCTAGTGGTTTTTGTAAAACTTCATATATGATTAAGATGGATCTTGACTTGCTTAAGGAAGAAATTCTTCTATACATAGATGAAATTATTTGTGTAATCAATTTTATATGATAATTTTTCAAATTCATATTACTATTATTGTAGAGAAGGTAATATGTATAACTCACATCTTTTGATACTTCACAACAAGGCAATGCAAGCACATTAGCAACAAGATGCTATACATCATATTAAAGTTTCTTATACTAAAGTTTCAATGACTAACCCTCCCTTTTTTTTTAATACTACTTTGCAAAATGTGTCTTCAAGGAAGGTTCCTATCAATTCAATTCCAAAGAATTCTTTTAATGATCAAGGAGAAATCCTTAATTGATTAAGATGATTTCCAAATGGTTTTATAGAATTAAAAACATTGAAGAATTTTATTTCTTATCAAATACAGGCTAAATATTCAAAATGATCACAACCAAGTATTTGAAAAAGTGATCTCTATCGAAAGAACCCACCAAGCTAAGTTGTTAGCTTAGAGTATAAGCAAACATTATTAAATCTACCTAATAATGAGTTATTACCTCATGACCAAGAGATGCAAAAACACAATATAAAGGGATGAGGAAGGTAACATTTTTAAAAGATATTTCATTCACTAACTTTTGCAATTGTTGGGCAAGGTCTAAATACAAGAAGGATGCTAGTTTCATTTATAGGATGTTGGTGATTTTCTTCATATATAACATTTATTTCTTGATTTTATTCTTCTTCAAGAGATAAAAATTTTCAATTTAGACATAATCATGCCTAGTAATAGTCTATTTCCAAATTTTATTAATCATAATATTGGTCAAGGTAGCACAACTCTTATAATAATTTTTGGTCTAATAATATTATCTATCAAGGAAAAAAATCTGCAATTTGGATAGTTCTTGAAGGTGCTTCAAATCTTTTTGGTATTTGCAACATTCACCATCTTATTAATTTTGCAGATTATCCTTGCTTTAGCAAATTATTGATTGTTTTTTTTTCTTATGTCAATTTTAAAAAGATATGAACTTTAGCAATTAGAAAATTTTTCAATGAATAGCATCTTTAAGGTGCAAGGATAGGGGAGTTGAAATATTTTAAATAATATTTACCCCTAATACATATAGTTAAAATAAAAATTTATAATGCAAAGCTTCCAAATCAAGAATTATGTAACTTGAAACGTTTTACAAAATATTTACCCTCAAGATATATAATTAAAATAAAACTTTATAACTCAGTATTGCTTTGCACTCATAACTTGGAAATTCCAAATCAAGAATCTTACCCCTATGCTAACACCTCATTGTTAACAAATAACTTCTTTCTCTACTCAACCTATGTGTAAGATGTCATGAGCCTTTCATTCATGCATACAGTTTTTTAAGTTCTACCCATATTATAAAACCATTAATACTATAATGTCCCTTTAGAAAATGTCATCACTTTAACCCACACGTGATCTTTGTTTAAAATTCTTGAAGTTAACTTTTTCAAAAGAACCATATTCATATAATGTAATTTTTTAAGTCTAGTTGACTACATTCCCACAAATTGTATTCCAATTCAATAAATGATTTTTTGGTATTATTTTGAATTGTACTTTAAAAATCACATTATGATTTTTCTATTCTTTTTACTATCTTCTTAGGGATCTAAAAACATGACATTAAGTATGGTAGTACAAATTGTAGAATTATGAATTAATTGTAATCTTCTAGACATAATCCACAACTCTAATTTATTTCTTCTCAAAAAGAAAGATAAATCCAAATATTCATGTGGAAAACTAGTCTAGTTGCATTTTAATACATTTCAATTATTTTGCTTGCTAATTTAAGAAAGATGAAAGAAAACGAAATAATTTTATCAAAATTAATTTTCAATTTTAAAATTTGGAAAAGATTATCCAACACTTCTTAACATTTTGGATGTATCTTTCTTCAATTTCTTAGAAGAGATAAGTATCACCAACTACTTATTTGTATAATTCCTTTAATCTTTCTTTTTGTTTAAGTCTTTCCTTTAATCAATCATCCTCAAGCTTTGGCCACTATAATAAAAAGGAAAAGCAATATAGAATCAACTTGTCTTAGCCCATTGTTAGTATAAAATGTTTCATATGCTTTCCTATTAGGCAACATTGAAAATGAAGTAATAGCAAAACACTCTAACCATAGAACACCTAATGAGGGCATCACCTAGCCCTAACCCATGTATATCCTCAAGGTGTTATGTGTGTGTGTTTCTCACATTAGTTTTGTTTGTGATGATTCCAGGGTGTTTTGGCATGTTTGGATGTGTTTTAAACCTATTTTGATAATCTCAAGGGGTTTCATGATTAATGGAGACTTGTTTGAAGGTGTTCAAAGGTTCCAAACCTCAAAATAAGCATCTTGAATTTTTGGCTTATTTAGATAGATGCCTCCACTAGGAGATAGATGTATATCCCAATAGGGAGACGTCTCCACCACTCCAAAGACATCTATTGAAAGATGTCTCTGCTTTGCTATTAATGTCTTTACTCATTACCAAACATCTCTTACTTCTTATAGATGCTTTTCCCATGAATTGTCTACACTCAAATGAGACATCTCTCACATTCCAAATACATCTTCCTTAGGAGTGAGATTTTGTGGTATGGACTTTAATGACTCAAAGTTATGAACTTTAAAGCATGGTAGATGAAGAGGCAAGGAAAAAAGGTATAAATAGACATCTTGAGCCTTTATTTTGAGAAAGAGAGTCTAGGGAGTGAGTGAAAAGTTGAGATAGAGAGTTTTGGTTAATTGCCTTGGCCATAATTTTTGTTTGAGTGTGTTTTCTTTGCTTGAGAATGCTGTGAGAATTGGACTAAATCTCTTGTCTGTCCTTGCAACTGTGTGCTTTTCTTTCTATTGTAAATTTTCCATTTGAGCAAGAATAAAGCTTTCATGTTATTTTCTTGTTCACAATAGCTATTCTTAACATTTGGGAGAGCTTGGATTGTGAGATCCATGGGAGCTCCTCATCATATTGATATCAAAGCAGCTTGGAATTGAAGACAATTTCATTCAAGTGGATAATTCTTATCTCAATTGCAAAAAATCACCCTAAATTCTCAAGCTTGGGTGAATTCTCTCTTGATACTTATTCCACTCATCCTAGAGTTTGAAAATTTTCCTTTAAATCCTAAGTTTGTCATATCTTTAAAGAATTTGAAGATAATTATAGAATTGAACACCCATTAGCTTGTAATAACTAGGGTTTGAAGAACTTACACTCATTTCTCTTAAGATCTGAGTATTTCTTATTTCTCTTAAGATCTTGAATATTTCATCTTTGCTTGGAGTATTTTGTGAAATTTTCCTTTTAGATCAATTTCCATCATGCTTCAAAGAAGAAGATAGTCCAATCTTTGTCAAGAGACATGGATGACATGAGAAATGCTCTCAAGCTTACTATTGGAAACCTTGAAAAGCTTGAAGAGAACAAAGGACATGCTACTACACCAAAAGCATCTAAGCATGGGAACAACATAAATGTTTTTTCACCAAGACATTCTTCAACATATTCTTCTATTTCATCTCTTGAAGATGATCTTCCTTTTGGAAATGAAGACCTTTGAGAAGATGAAGATCAAGATGATGTGTCTCTTCATGATTCTAGTGTTAAGAATAAGTCTCAAGGATTTATCTTTCTAAAGAAAGGGAAGAAGAAATTTTCTTCTAAGCCTTAAAGAAAGCAAGATGAAGGATATGAGGTTACTCTTACTAAAGCTTTTAGACATGCTTCAACAATGCCTTATGTTGAAGTTAAATCCTTTAATGACATGGGAGGAACTAAATATTTCCTCTCTTAGCTAAAAATGATTAGCAAGTACTCTGAACTTGAAGATGTGAAAAATCATCAAAAGGTGTCATATTCTGAAACCAAATTGGAAAGTATGGCACTTGTATGATGGGAGAAGGAAAGTCATTCTTACAAGCTAAACAATGGCACTTCTATTAAGGATTGTTCTTTAATACAGTTTATGCTTAAGCAAAAATTTGAGAACACTCATCATAGATAAGAGGCTATCCAAAAATTGAAATACCTAAGGCAAGGTGATAAGAGTGTGAAGGGCTACTACATGGATTTTTGTAAGGTTTTCCAACTTACAAAAGTTCATTGGGATGACTATGAGCAAGCATCCAAATTTCAAGGACTCAAGAGAGAATATCAACAAGAGCTAATCTTTTATGAGCACCAATCATTGGATGAGGCTTTTGAATTGGCTTTTAAGGTTGAGAAGAAACTCCAAGGCTACAATAGAAGTCCCAAATCTTCTAATGGCAAGGACTCCAAAGCTTCTAAGGGTGAGGAAGAAGCCAAGGAGAAGAAAACTACCAAATAAGACACATATGAAAAGTAAGGGAAGTTCAAATAGGGCCAAGATTCCAAGAAAGACTACTACATGAAAGGGAAGGATCAAGGAAATGGCTATGCCTCTGAACTTCAATGCTTCAATTATAGTGAAATGGAACATAAAAAATGGGAGTGTAATAAGCCAAAGGTCTCCAAGAGTAAGGAACTTCAAACCTTAGGAAAGGAAGAATCCTCTAATGAAAGTAGACCTCTTGTGAATGAAGACACAATTGAAATTAATTCATGTAGTTTTATAGGAAATGTGAATGTCAATCAAGGAAAGGAAGAAGATGAAAGATTTGATGAAGTAGAGATAAATGAGAAAAAGAGTTCTCAAGTATCTCTTATTAAGCAAAGGAATGTTCAATACTCAAATGTTTCAAGAGAAATAACCAAAAGCTTCATTATAGGGACCAAGAGATCTTCAAAGTCGAAGATGTTGTATGTTGTTGATCAAGGAGACTTCCTACCTCATAACTCATGGGAGGTGAAGGATCAAAGCCAAAGGAGTGGTGAAGATCAAGGGATTTCTTCAACGAAGATCAAAGGCAACACTAGAAGGTATGATACTCATTCTTTTTATAGTTGTTCTATACATTGTGGCAAGGGAAAGGAGATTCTAAGCTAAGTTGAGGTTATCTCATGGGAGAGAGGTGAGTCTTCTAACTAAGGTATGTGAAAGAATAATTGCTTTGATGATGTTTTTGATGAATATGATGTTAAAGTCATGGAAGAGAGTGTACCTTTTGAGCTAGTACCTCCAAAATGGGATGAAAAGCCTAATGATGATTTCTTTGAAGGGAAGGAAAAATTGGAATTGGAAACTCCTATATGGGATCTTGAATCTTCAAGCTTTGATGAGATTGGATAGCCACATGTCAAAGATTAAGTAGAACAAAAGATGGATGGGAGAAGCCATGAAGATGTAAGTAAGTCTAAGCTTCACCTTGCAAATGGTAGTAATGTATCTCATGTTGAAGATAATATGATGGATGCTAGTTTTTCACTTTAGCTTGGTAGTGGTTTGTTCAATTATGATGATGAGAATCATGATCATTATGATGATTGTGATGAAATTGTAAGTCATGTTGTAAATGATGGAAACAATGTGACTTTTGATGTCATTGTTATTAAGAGAAAGAATAATAATGGAAGTGTGTTTAATTTTTCATTTGATAATTGATGAATCATAGTTTTCCAAGCCTCGATATCAAGTACACGATATCGTGACCTAGGTACAATATCATATACGCGACATCATGATTCTTGTGTTAGCCTATAAATATAGCAATTAGGCACATAGTTGAGGAGAGAATTTTTGGGGGAGTTGGAAGTTCTTTTCTTTTGATAATTTATTTTTAATTTCTTTCTTTCAAGCTAGTTATTCCTAATGCATGCTTGCAATGTGATGTTTGTAATTGTACGGCACCTTTGTTCGAGTGTAACATACTTGGACAGGTGCATGACCAGCAATAAAGATCGAGATTACTTTCATCATTGCAACATTCAATTAGATTAATTTTGTTAGTTTAATTATTTAATGCCTTATTTAGTTAACAGTTGATTTATTATTATTTACTTTTCCTATCATTAAGCAGAATATGTACGCCTTAATCACGAGCATTTAAGTGCAAATACTTGGCACACCTAGCAGTAATCCCACAAAGTCCAAGATGTGTACAGATGGTTAAGGACAAATACCATTGTTGATGAGTGGTGAGGTACCCCTACACTCAACCATACGAATACGAGCGTTCATGCATGATCTAGTCAAACTCCGCAGATGGGCTAGTTGTGGTATCTAGATAGTTACCCGTTGATCGTAGTTCACTGTCTTTCCACTTGGACTCTTATTTATGTTGTCACATATGGTTTAATCTAGAGTGAGGTGTATGATGTGGTTCTAAACTAGTGCTACTCCTAGAGGCAATGGAAACTAACTTTAATTAGACTAAGGAGGATAGAGAGAGAGAATCTAACTATGAGAAAATGGGAGGAGAGAATCTAAGCTAGCCTAAGTACGATGAGTATCTGTTCCTTAATCATCTGTATACATCTTGGACCTTGTGTACCACTACCATTGGGATTACCAAGCACATGTCCTAGGTACACTACTGGGTTACCAAGTAGTCACATTTAAATGCTTGTGGTTAAGTCATACTCATTCTACGATTAATAACAGGGATAGGAAATGAGGGTGAGAGATATTAATTATGAAAGTAATAAATAATAATTAAACAACTAAAACTAAGTGAATGTTGCAATGATGAAGTAATCTCAATCTTTATTTTCGGTCATGTGTGTGTCCAAGTATGTCACACTCAAATAAAGGTGTTGTACAATTACAATCATCACGTTGTAGGCATGCACTAGGAGAAAGGGTTGATAACAACTAACAAATGATTGAAAAACTAACTAAGAACTAATTCCTAACTAACTTTCCCATGCATCCACATGTGTATTTATAGGCCCACACAGGAGTCATGATATCATGTATCTAATATCATTATTTAGGTCACGATATCGCGTACCTGATATCGTGGATCCGATATTGCAGGTCCGATATCGGAGCCTGACAAATCATTTTTCATCACACAAAGAACAATCATTAGTAAGGTTATTGAAAGAAGTTCAATTATTTCATACCTTATGCATTGCCTTTAATAAATTTTGAACTCTTTGTTTAGTGTGATTTTAGAGTTAGAAATTTTTTTTCAAGTAAGTTACCTTAAAAGTTTAATGTCAAACCTGATTTGTTTAAGTGACACGTAAAAGGGCATGTAATGGTTTTGAGGAACGTTTGATAAAATGATGACAAAGGAAAGAATAGATTTTTCAATGAAGTACTTAGAGGGTATAAAATGATGTGATGATGATGTGCAATGAGTGTAAATTACAAAGGTTACACAAGTGGATCCTCCCCAAAGCAAGTTCCTACCTATGATGCCCTTACATAACCATGTCTGAAAATGTTCGTAGGCACTAAAAGGTTTAAATGTAATCTACACCAGTTCCACAAAACACACACATGTAGATACCACCGTGATGAGGTATGAATTCAATACTACAAAAGACACGAGTCACAAATACATGAACAGCGAAATGAGGTGAATTATAGAAGGGATTGTAGAGATTGGGACATGAGGTAACTAACCTAGGGCACAATGAATCATGAGTGTAGGACATGATTAATGTGTCATTAGCCCATCACTCCAAAATCAATACCAAGTCTATTCCTTCGATCAGTGACATCACATTATTTTATCTCATGGTGAACATCCATAAGAGTACCATGACAATAAGGCATACGATCACTTGGCATTTCATTCAAGGGAGGAGTGATTCAGAATTTCTTTACGGCACTTTTGTCTTGATCTTTCTTTTTTTTCTTTGAATGCTTAATCCAGAGAAGTTACCTACCTTCAAGCATGGGTGCATGTCTTTCCAATTAGACCCCCTAGAAGAGCATTGGTTTTTTTTTATGAGTGCCTTTATTACTCTTACTCCCATTCTTCATTAGATCTTCAAGGATCTTAGTACAACCAAGCTACATGATAGCACCTATAGATGTCATCAAAGAGAATCCACAAGTCCCCTTGATGTCACACCCTAGCCATTCTTGCTTAGTCCATCAGTTTTCACTCTAGGCATAATGAGCACAATATTACATTTAAGTTTTTGTGATGACAAGAATATCATCGTACCCATAGTATATCCTCTTATTAATAGAATGGGTGGGTGGATGTGATGGGCTTGTTGTCCAAATAATTAGTTACTCGAGACTTGATAGCATAGAACAACACCTCAACCAATGGGTCACATGAGTATTTTATTTACTAATGAGATTACCCTCAAAAAGATAAAAAAAAACTTGAAAGATGAAAAACTAGAAAACAAAAAATTGTAAAATCAAAGAAAAAGAAAAATATGTATTAATTTTGCTTGTTAGAATGGAGGATATCCCCATAACTAAACAGTTGAGCATGGCCAGAATTAATAAATGGAAGATTAGGATCCATGCATGTTGGAAATATTGGGACCCGGTCATATCCAACCCATTGGGTGTCTTTTGATGTGGTGGTTGGAATGTGCCCAAACTGGGATTCACACACTTGATTGTAGTAGGCATAGTGGGGTAGATTATAAGATGTGGTCATGCAATAAGGAGCTGACCCACTATGGCACCCGTGACCGTAAGATGGTATGCAAGGATTAAATGTCTCCCTATATGGCTATATTCATTGGGCCCTATAGTTGTTGGCATTTTGATCGGTTTCCCTGATAAGGTAACACGAGGTGTTGGGTTCAAGGAAAAAGATGCACCATAGTGTTGGACTTGTGCTGAGTTGGAAAATGCAGTGGTCTACTACTATTGCTGAGAAGGGACACCTTAGAAGTTGTGGAGGGTTTCCACTACTATTGACAATAGAAGCACAAGTAACGTTCATGGGTTGATGCTGTGGTGCAAATCCCTCGGGTATAGTTGGTGGCGATGTAGAAGGAGGTGAAGGATGAGAATGTTGAAATTGAGGAGAAGTATAAGGTACCCAAGGTGGTGGTCCTATTGGCAAGGATATGGGTTGATGGTATTGAGGAGAATGATAATAATGTGGTGACATAGAAGATGTTGATCCAGTTGGGAAAACAGGATGTTTTACTTGATAAGCACTTGGGTTCAGATGATAGCAAGGGTGTAACCAGTTTGGGGGTGGCTTCCCCCACGACTGGGATTCTTGCCACTGTGATTGAACACAGTATTTTTGTAAAAACTCTAGATGTAACATTCTTTTCCAATGCTCATGTAAATGTGATAAGATTGGGCATTGACCTTTGGAGTGATCATACAAGAAAATGTTACATTGATACGTATGATTGGCAGTAAAGTTATTATTCTCTTCTACCCTTCTTTCCAATTGTCTAGTTTTTCTTGTTTCTTGGTTTGTCATGACTCTACCTCCAATAATATTGGCATATTGTCCACATTTTCCATGTATCCACTCCATCATCTTATTGATCTTTGCCTCAATTTCATCTAGTGATTGAAATATTGGCAAAGATTGTTCCACCTCCTTAAGATTTTTCCTCTTCCTGATTATGGAACTTTGTTAGGTTGAGATTTTTGTCCCATTGAGATTTTTCAACATTCTCCCATTTAGCCATTTCTCCTTCTTCTTTTGCTAGTTGCTTAATAAGCTCTTGGAATTTATGGGTTCATAGTTCATATAGTTGACTTGGGGCATACATCCCTAAGGTTTCCCTTGTTTCATTACGGAGTTCATCTATGATGTGGTACATTAGCCTCTCCTCAGAGAACCCATGGCCTGGGCAGTTATTTAATAATGCATAACATCTTTCTAAGGTCATGTCCAAGGTTTCATGTTGTTCTTGTTTCCATTCTTGGATTTGTCTCCTCAAGGCTAACACTCTTGTATAGGTTTGATATCTTTCGTTGAAGAGTTATACCATTGTTGGCCAACGTCAAATTGATTTTGGTTTTAAAGACATATACCATACTTTTGCTTGGCCAATGAGTGTCATGGGAAAGAGCTTAAGTTTTTTCCATCCATTATCAATATTGTTCCATATACAAGCATCATGGAAGGCTTGTAAATGATGTTCCAGATCTAAATCATAGCCCCCTAAAAACTTGGGAAAGTTGTTTAAATCAAGCCTGGGTAGATGGCTTTCCTTACAATGCTTTCGGGATATTTGAATAGCCTCTTGTATATGCATTAGGCTCTTAGTGGTCAACAAGGGTTCATTGTCACTACATAGGTTATAATTTTGTGAGTCGGGACGATGTTATCTTTGTTCATGTTGGCATTCCTAACTTTGTCCATGGGTTTGATTTTTACTTCTACATCACCCCCTTGAGGAATAGTCATCCATTCTTGGGGATGTCCCATCTTCACTAGAGGTTTCTAAGTTTGATGAAAAAAGTCCTTGAGTATCATTGGGATGTTTATGAACATATGAAACTCCTGCATAAGATTGAGTACTCCAAACTCCTTCGTTGGTTCTCCAATGAATTGCCTTGCTAGATGCTATGTTATCATAGTCTTGTGAAAGAGACATTGTTGTGAGTTGTGTGTGACTTAACTAAATTTAATTTCTTTGCCTGAAAGATATATTGTTAATACCCTATTATAGCAATCTCGTATGATATAACTAATCTAGATAACTAGCACCGTCCCCAGCAATGGTGCCAATGATGAGTGGTGAGGTATCCCTACACTCAACCATATGAATATGAGCATTCACACGTGATCCAATTGAACCTTGTAGATGGGCTAGTTGTGGTATCTAAATAGTTACTCATTGATCGTAGTTTGTTATCTTCCCACTTAGACTAGTATTTATGTTGTCATGTATGGTTTAGTCTAGAGTGAGGTGTATGATTTGGTTCTAAACTAGTGCTACTCCTAGAGGCAATGGAAAATAACTTTAATTGGACTAAGGAGGAGAGACAAAGAGAATCTAACTACAAGGAAATGGGAGGAGAGAATCTAAGCTAGCCTAAGTGCAATGAGTATCCATTCCTTAATCATCCATACACATCTTGGACCTCATGTACCACTACCACTGGGATTACCAAGCACATGTCCTAGGTACGCTACTGGGTAACCAAGTAGTCACACTTAAATGCTCGTGGTTAAGTCGTACTCATTCCATAATTAATAACAGGGATAGGAAATGAGGGTGAGAGATATTAATTATAAAAAAAATAAATAATAATTAAACAACTAAAACTAAGTGAATGCTACAATGATGAAGTAATCTTGATCTTTATTGCCGGCCATGTGCATGTCCAAGTACATCACACTCGAATAAAGGTGTTGTACAATTACAATCATCACACTGTGGGCATGCACTGGGAGAAACGGTTGAGAAGAACTAACAAATGACTGAAAAACTAACTAACTAAGAACTAATTCCTAACTGACTTTCCCGTGTGCCCACATGTGTATCTATAGGCCCACACAAGAGACACGATATTGGGTATTCGATATCATTATTTAGGTCACAATATTGCGTACCTGATATTGTGGATCTGATATCGTGGGTCAAATATCGAAGCTTGACAAATCATGGTTCATCAATCGTCATAGGCTAATTTAGGTTTTACTTCTCTTATTAACTTAATCAATTTATCTTTTCTGTTATCAGGAGTAATGTAGAATTAGGACAACATTATATGCCTCACTTTGGACTAAACCATACATGATAAAGCTAGCACTAGTCTAGGTGGGAAGACAGCGAACTACGATCAACGTATAATTGTCTAGTTGCCACAACTAGTCCATCTGTGGGGTTTGACTAGATTGCACATACATGCTTGTATTCATATGGTCGAGCGTAGGGATACCTCGCTGCTCATCATTGGCATCGTTGCTGGGGATGGTGCTAGTTATCTAGATTAGTTATATTACACAAGATTACTATAAAAGGGTATTAATGATATATCTTTCAAGAAGTGTTCAACATACACACAAATTGACAACAATGTCTCACTCACGTAAAAATGATTATGAACCATATAGCACACTTATTTATTAGAGAACTAACAAAATATACAATGAAGAAGATTGGAGTGATCCACCTTATGAAGGGGTTTTTCATGACCATGGCCACCCTAATGACACTCAAAGACTACATTCACCTAAGGCAGATAATCTTGAAGAAGATGACATCAATCCTAAACTAGGGGAGTCCTCAAGGCCTAAGACCTCCTCAATACTTAAAAATGATAAAGTAAGGAACCTTGAGGAACATTATAGAAGCCATGGCTATCCTACTTGTTCCTCCTTTTCATCTTCCCCCTCAACTTCAATGTCTAGTTATGATGAAGATGAACATAGGTATAGAGATAAAGCTCCACAAAAGGGTCAGAAAAAAAGCAAACATCAAACCCATAGACACACTCAAGGTCATCAACATGAACACAAGCCCCATCATCACCATCAATCAAATAGAGATTTTAATCACAACTTGTCTGACAATGATAAACCCATGTTAGTCCCTAAAAGCCTAATGCACATCACAGAGGCCATTAAGATATCTTACAAGCATCACAAAAAGATTCGACTACCTAAGCTTGACCTAAATAGTATTCCAAAATTTGCAAGAGGCTATGATTCAGATCTGCAACATCATTTACAAGCCTTCCATGATGCTTGTGTGCTCAACAATGTGGATAGTAAATGGCAAAAGCTTAAGCTCTTTCCTATGACACTAATCAATAAAGCCGAAGTGTGGTATAGATCATTAGAACTAAATTCAATCAGATGATGATCAACCATGTTAAAACTTTTCATTAAAAGATACCAAACCTATGCGCAAGTGTCCACCTTGGGGAGACAAATCCAAAGATGGAAACAAGAATAACAAGAACCCTTGGACATGGCCTTAGATAGATACTATGCCTTACAAAATAAATGTCCAGGTCATAGGGTCTCCAAGAAAGAGCAAATACTTCACATTATAGATGAGCTTAGCAATGAAACAACGGTGAACCTTCGAAAGTATGCCCAAGGAAAACTATATAAGCTCCAAGGCCACTAGGTCAAAGAACTAATAGAGTGTCTAGCAAAAGAAGAGAGAGAATTATCTAAATGGGAGAATGCCAAAGCATTTGAGTAGGACCCAAATCTAGAAACAACAAGGGTCCAAAACTACAATGAAGAGGAAACAACCAATTCTAAAAGGGTGATACAGTCCCAACCTTTTCCAATACAGAAATCAATAGATGAAATTGAGGCAAAGCATAACAAGATGACCATATGGGCAAATGAACAAAGTGTGAACTTAGAAGACATTGTCGAGGAAAGGATCATCCAAAATAAACCTAGCAATCGAAACAAATAGAGGGCACAAAAATTAGAAACAATTAAGAACACTATTCAGCAACCAAGGAGAATGACTAAGGGTAACAAGGCCAAAGGCTCAACTATAGATAATGAGGATGGATGTGATGCCTATTTATATGACCATCCAAAGGGCCATTGCCCAATCTTGTCACATCTCTATGAGCATTGGACAGGGAAGCTGCATCCAAAATTCATACAAAGGTATCGATTTAGATGCATCCCTATTCCACAGAGGTAATTATGGACAACCCCATGACCCATTGTACTATCCTGAGGGGAGCTATTACTAGCCTCAACACTTTGCTCCATCGTAGTGGCAAAACACACAAGCATGGGGAAGGCCACCATCTAGCCAGCCACATCCTCCCTATCTGCCAAAATCAAATGCCTACTATGTTCAACATCTTGTTTCTCCAACTAGTTCTAAATCTTCTACCTCCAATTACTGTTATCACTCTCCCAAGTACCATCGACTCATGTCTTCTCTTGAGGGATCACCACCTCATACTTCTCACACTTCTCCTCACCCTCGATATTCTCATCCTTCACATCCTTCTACACTATCATCAGATGTATCCGATGGTTCCACACCACTATGCCAACCAATGGATGTAATTTGTGTTGATGCTATTAACAAAAGTCAGATCCCTATGCAATGTTGGAAGAGTCCCTTCTTTAGGCATGGTTGTAGGAAGAGGAATCACACTTCCAAACCTACTCCACCCTCTAAACTAGCCCAAGGTCAACCTAGTGCCACACCTTCCTTAACTCCATCAACATCCCCTATCACTATATCCAAGCCTCCACCTCACACTCTGACATCCACACAATCCAATGAATTCACAAATGTGAAGGGACACACAAATCCATGCATACTACCATATAGTCAAGGGTGCCACAGTGGGTAGGATTTCCCTCATATTGTTCACACACCCTCTAATCTTTCCTACTATGCTTTTTATAATGTGACTAATGATTTCTCTACCCAACCATCATACCACCAATAGACACCCAGTGGCTGGGGCATGATGGGCCCCTAACATTTCATACATGCATGGATCCTATTCATCCACTTATTAATCCTAGCCATGACCAAATGTTTAGTTGTGGGGGACAACACCCCCCACCCCCCCTTCCCCCATTCTAATCTCCAAGATTCTTAAATGTTATTTTATCTTCTTTTTTTTTTTACAATTTTTTGTCATTTCTCTATTTCTTTTACTTTTTCTAATTATTGTTTTCAATTTTCCATTGTAATCTTGACCATGCATAAGTTGATCATGTTGCCCATTAAGGTGAGGTTTTTCTCTATGTTTCCTAGTCATAAGGGACTGATTATTTGAACATTGAGACCATGACATCCATCCACCTATTCCATTAATAAGAGGTTCATGCTCTAGTCACAATGGTAATCTTTTCATCATTCAACTATAGATAATTTGATAATCATTGTGTCTGAAGAGACGAGTGAAGGACCAAGGTGGAATGATAAGGGTATAACATCAAGGGGATTCGTAGATTCTCTTTGGCTACTTCCATATGTTCTATCATGTTGCTGAGGTTGTAACTATATCCTTGTAGATCTAATGAAAAATAGAAGTAAGAGCAACTCAAAATGGTACTAAAAAAGCTTCTATGGGTCCCACTGGAAAGACATGTACCCATGCCTGAAGGTAGGTAACTTCATAGAGCCGAAAGAAAGATAAAGAGAAGGAAATATGAAGAAAAAAAACAAAGAAGAAAGAAAGAGAATGAGCCATTATGACACTCCTCTCTTGCTCCTCCCTTGAACAAAATGTTAAGTGATGTTACTCCTTGCAACTCTGGTAGGCTTATGGTTGTTTGTCGATGGGATGAAGCAATGCGATGTCACTTTAATGTGGTATGGACTTGGTATGGAACTTGAAAAGCCAAACACATGGTTATTTAAACACTAATTACATAGAAGATTCCATTGTGACCATCATTAGAAATCTCATATCCTAATTTCTACAATCCCTTCAGCAGTCCATCTCATCTCGTTGTCCGAGTGTTCATAACTTGTGGTTGGTGTAATGTAGAGTTATTATCTCAACTCGGTGGTTTTAACATGTGTGTTTTGTTCATAGGTATAGTTGCATTCAACTTCTCTAGTGCCCACAAACATTAGAGGTGTGGTTCCACAAGGGCATCATAGGCTAGAGCCTGCTTTGGGGAGGACCCACTTATGTAACTTTTGTGACTTGTCCCTATCGTACATGACACATTATTTTACATCCTTCAACTACTCACCTAAGCAAACTATCTTTTTCCTTAATTAATCATTCCTCAACAAGTACTATACAACCTTCATCCTAGCCCCTTTTCACAAATTTTTATATATGAATCCACCATGACACACTTGTAGTGCCTCAAAATTAATTTTCTAAATACCCCAAAGCTTTCAAATTAATCTCCAATCCTTCATTAAATATCAAAAATTTATTATTTCTAGTTAGTCCCTACATTCAATGCATTTCACTGGGGACGTGATATCACATCTGACCTAATATGAGGTACACAATATCAGGTCTTCCATACCTATATATCTTAATGATCCCACCTACTTCGAGTTCATTTCTTTTATTTGACACTAGGGGAGTTGTTAAAATTTTCCTTTGCAACTTAGAGCTTTACATCTCCATCTTCCAAGTGCAATATCTCGCTCCTTAACATTCGAATTTCAATTTTGTTTGATTCTAGTTGAACCCAGAGTGTTCCACTTAGTAATGGGGGGGGGGGGGGGGGTGGTGTGGGTTACTGCAATAGGAAGTGCACATACTTTTTTTTGAACTTTACTATCGTCCGAAGGATATCATAGGGGCAAGAAATTTAATGTTTACCAAAGAAACATTTTGTGTTTAAATGCCAAGTTAATTTTCATCAATCACCTAGGCCACCTCAATGATTGTAAGTGCCACATGTACAGAAAATGATGAAATGCAACGATGTAAGGTCAACAATAACACCTTTTAGAGCCACTTCTCAGAAATATTTCTAACTCTAAAAATCACACTATGCAATTATGGACTATCAATTAAGGCAATGAGTAAGGTATGAATTGATAAAAATGTCTTTACACAACCTTAGTAACAATTGATTTTTATGTGATTGCAGATGGCCCTAAAAAGAGGAGATCGAGCAAGACATTCCCAAAGAGCAGCTAAATGCCCAAGAGGAGGTAGAGGCCAAGAACCTCACATAGAACATGTAGAGTAGGAGGCACACTCATTCAGCATTCATTAGGAAACCCCTGCAATAGTGAAATCTGGCCACATGGAAGGTAGCAAAGTTAGAGCCCCAAAACTAGGGAAATGTCTCACATTGTCCCTTTAATGTCTCCAAGCCATTTAGAAGAAGTCCACCTTCGCAGTTGTGATCATGGAGCTCAATTTTGAGCCTTTCACTAAGTTTTTCCCTGAACCAATGAAGACTCAACTTAAGGCATCTCCACTATGGCCCATTCTCTCGAAAAGTGGTGACTAGTATTCGAGTGAAACATACCAATTATAGCATGGCAAGGAAGAAGGCATCATTGCCAATGTAGGTGGTGTTTCTATTGATTTCTCTACAAAGGCCATTGCAGAGGTCTTGAATCTTCCAAACGAAGGACCAAACGTTGGTCATCTATCCACTCGCTTGGATGCAGACATAAGAAAATTATGGTTGAAATAGGCTTACGACAAAGAAAATAGAGTTTATGGAGAATTGACCCTAGAAGAGAGGATTTACTTTAAGATTGACACTTATCACATTTTCCCCACCAAAGGTTTAAACAAATTATCTACTTATGTGGCACGGGGCAGTGTAATTTTGATGAGAAAATTTAATGCAAATCTACACCATTTATATCTTACGGAAATATTAAGGCAATTTGAAGAAAGAAAGATAGGAAATCTTACTTTACCTTTTCCTTGTCTCATTAGGAAGCTATGCAGATGTGCTAGAATCTTGGGCTATACAAATGATATTCTTAGAAAAGCCCAAAATGCTTTGTATGTTGAACTACTCAAACCACCGATGCCAAGGAAAGATGTTGGCAAGCAATTAGAGCAAGAGGAAGAGCCCATTGTGCCTCAAACAGTAGGACCTAGCCAACGATAGGAAGTGGGGCCCAACACACAACCCATAAGTCAGCAAGTCCAACAATCACCACCTCCGCAACAAGGCTATCAACCATCCATTAGTCACCTTCGAACAATTGCTGAGATGGTCAGTTGGGGGAGTTGTCATGCCAAAAATTTATTCAGGGTCATTGATGATGTCGTACAACCCATTGTTTTGGCTAACCCTACAAGTGGACACATTTCATTGATTTTAGGAGGAGAGTCCCAGTGGTCTTAGTAGATCTCTAAGAATGTCGCATCCTTCAAAGTCAGATTAGAAACTAGTGAAGGTGCCACAGTTGTGGTCATGCAGCACCAAGATGTGACAAGTGCAATAGAGGTGGTTGTAGACCACATCAAAAAATATTTTAATATCCCTATTATGCCACCACCAGATTTCACAGGAGCACATGATGTTCAAGTTTTGGCCGGTTCCTCAATGACTCTTGCAGAACATGAGGATATTTTGGATCACTTGCTGCAAACAAGATAAGTCATGAATTTCTCATTTAACATCCCCCCAGATGTCACAGTAGCACAATTAGACCTCATTTCAACCAAAGGAAAATTGTTCATGGCTGAAGTTAGGGCTAAGCACATAGAAGCAAAGTTGCAAAGACTGCAAGAAAAGCTCATCATCCTACAAGCTGAATGAAGGGATCCTTTCCAATTCATCGTAGCTAACCAATTGGATGTTTTCAAAACCAAGCAACTGAATAAATTGTTGGAAGAAAATAAAAATGTGGTAAGGAAGAAAGAATAGGTTGATTAGGGTGCTTCCAAGGCACAAGCTCAAACATACGCACATGCTAAAGCTCTCAAGGCCTTACAAGAGGAGAATAAACAACTTTCTGCTAAAAATCTTTTGTTGATGACAGTTGAGAAATAGAAGAATGTTCTCAAAGAAAGTTTCCAATAGATGTGAGAACAATTAGTTTGAATCAGCCAAGATATGAATCACTTGGTCAGGCAAAATAAAACCCTCTCCATGGAAGACGTCCATGCCATTCGTCAAAAGACAACAATAGAGATAAGTGCGTGGCAAAATGAGGCCAAGAAGCATGAGAAGTTAAAAGAGCACTTCCGTAATCAGGTGGGGATGTACAAAGAAATCATTAGAAAGGAGATCTGTATGGCTAAGGCTCACATTAACTCTTTCAATGCTCAACACACTGACTAGCGAGCCGTACTGGATACATATGCCTTCATCCACTAAGTAGAACTAAAAAGTCGAGACCTGCAGATTTAGGACTTAACAAGGTACATGGAGTTGGCAAATCTACAATATGCCAACTTAGTCATGTTAATAGTAGGATGCCTGAGAATTGAGCTTGAGAAACAGGCAGCTTCCACTTATGCTAAATATGAGATAGCATTTGCTGAACATAAGAAAACATTGCAAAAATTAGAAGTTACAAATTCTAAATTAGAAGTGGTCAAAGAAAGCTACCATGACCAAAAAGATGTGGCAACAAACTTGGCTTGACAGCTAACAGATTACCATGAATTATGAGATAAAGCTAGAGCCTATGAGGAGAAACGATGGCAATTTGCTACGTGGTATGTCAAAGCAAACCAAATCTTACCACAGCTACCTTGTTTGTGGGAAGTGCCAACCCCATCAAACATTGGGACATCAACATGGACTATGCATGATCCTCGGATAGAAGAAGAGAAACTGCAAGTGCTTCTCACCCATTAGCAATCTTAGAAGCCTATAAGGCTAGACAAAGGGAAAGCACCAATGGAGGAGCCACCTCCTTTAGAAACCAGATGAGTTTCAACATTTTGCATTTTTTATTTTGTGTTTTGTGTTTTGTGTCCCAGTTTTGTGTTTCCCATACTCTAACATGGTTAGTCAATAGTAGTTAATAATCCCATACCTTCATAATGTTTTGTAAGGGGCTTGTTTCTCATTATATTAACTCAAGGAGGAGTTTTTATTCAGTCGTGGAGGTATGATGAATCGCAGTTTTCCAAGCCCTAATATTGGGTATGCAATATCGAATATGCGATATTGGGTACGCAATATCAAGTACACGATATCACGGCTTGGGTACAATATCATATACTTGATATTGTGATTCCTGTGTTAGCCTATAAATATACCACTTAAGCACATAGTTGAGGAAAGAATTTTTGGGGAAGTTAGAAGTTCTTTTCTTTTGATAGTTTAGTTTCAGTTTCTTTCTTTCAAGCTAGTTATTCCTAGTGCATGTCTGCAGTGTGATGTTTGTAATTGTATGGCACCTTTGTTCGAGTGTGACGTACTTAGACACATGCATGACCAGCAATAAAGATCAAGATTACTTTCATCATTGCAGCATTCACTTAGATTAATTTTGTTGTTTTAATTATTTAATGCCTTCTTTAGTTAATAGTTGATTTATTGTTATTTACTTTTCCTATCATTAAGCAAAATGTGTACGTCTTAATCATGAGTGTTTAAGTGCAAATACTTGGCACACCTAGCAGTAACCCCACGAAGTCCAAGACATGTATGGACGGTTAAGAACTAATACCATCGTCATAGGCTAATTTAGGTTTTGCTTCCCTTATTAGCTTAATCAATTTATCTTTTCTGTTATTAGGAGTAACATAGAATTAGGATAACATTATATGCCTCACTCTAGACTAAACCATACATGACAAAGCTACCACTAGTCCAGCTGGGAAGATAGCGAACTGCGATCAACGTATAACTGTCTAGGTGCCACAACTAGTCCATCCACGGAGTTCGACCAGATCACGCATACATGCTTGTATTCGTATGGTTGAGCGTAGGAGTACCTCACCACTCATCAATAATAATGGCTATGGTAGTAGTTATTATGAGAAGATCATTATTGATGTTGGTGAGGACATTGATGGTGATGGATTTAATTATCTTGGTTGTGAAATGAATGGAAAGCATGAAGACAATCTACATTGTGATGTTAATAGAGGAAAACTAAGAAATGAAAATCTTCCAAACACCAAAAATAAGAAGGTGAAGAAGAGGAAAAAGAAGAAAAGAAAAGATGTTGGATAAAGGAAACTTCATCCTTTTGCTTTTTCTTATTCTTCACTTGTTGTAGGTTTGAGTTGTCATGGGGAAGCAAGGGAAGCATTCCAAAGAGATGACCAACTAATGAAAGCATTGTGGAGCATGAGGACAAGCCTCCATGAGCAAGGGAAGCTCAAAACTAAAACCTCAAATGATATTCATTTTCATGATGCTTTTAATGCATTGAGTTATGATTGTTGTGCAAAGTGTTATGGCCTGGAGTCATGAGGACATGGTACCTTCCAGCTTGTAAGAGGTCATTAAGCATGACATTTTTTTAAGGGTGGAAGAGATGATAAGGACATCACCCATCCTTAATGTGTTGTGGTGTGTGTGTTTCTTGCATTGGCTTTTTTTATGATGATTCTAGGATGTTTTGGCATGTTTGGGGGTGTTTTGAGGTCAATGGAAACTTGTTTGAATGTGTTTGGGAGTTCTAGACCTTAAAAAAAGCATCTTGAATTCTTGGCCTATCTAGATAGACGTCTCCACTGGAAGATGAACATCATCATAGCAAGAAGATGTCTCCACCACTCCAAGGACATCTATTGAATGACATTTGTGCTTTGTTATAGACGTCTATACCCACTACTAAATGTCCCTCACCTCTTATTGATGTCTTTTCCATGAATTGTTTGCACTCGGATGAGACATCTCTTACGTCCCAAAGATGTCTTCCTCAACCATGAGATGTTGTGGTATGAATTTTAATGACTCAAAATTATGAATTTTAAAGCATTGAAGATGAAGAGGCAGAGAGAAAAAGTATAAATAGACCTCTTGAGCCTTCATTTTGGGCAAGAAAGTCTAGGAAGAGAAAGGAGAGTCTAGGGAGTGAGTGAAGAGTTGAGAGAGAGCTAGAGTCTTGGTTAATTATCTTGGTAATCATCCTTGCTTGAGTGTGTTTTCTTTGTTTGAGAGTGGTGTGAGAATTAAATTGAATCTCTTGTCTATCCTTGGGAATGTGTGCTTCCTTTCAGCTGTACATTTGCCATTTGAGCAAGAGTAAAGCTTTCATTTTCTTTTCTTGTTTATAATTGTTGTTTTTGACATTGTAAAAACTTGGATTGTGGAATCCATGGGAGCTCCTCATGAACACCAATATCAAACATTCAAATTTATGTAATATGACATCCAAGTGAACCTTTGTTTTATTTTGAAGTTGAATGAAAATTTCATGAACAAGAATAATTAAATCTAAAATTTGTCTTATCATTTGTAATGGATGGCATGTTTGATAATGGATTACATGGTAACTTTTTGGCAACCATTGATGATAAATAGCATGATAAATCTTAGTCTTATCCCAAATCTTTATAAATAATTATATAAAGAACATTACAAGAGCTCATAGAGGGACAATCATTTGGAGTGACAGCAAGGTGTTTGTTTCTCAAGTCAAATGACATAGGTTTAAACCTAGATGCAACTACTCAAAGAGGTTAGGCTTCACTCATCCATCAATCCTCTTGGGATGATCCTTTATTATAAAAGCTTATAGTAAATTTCAAGAAAAAAATATATCATTATGTTGTCATTTGCTTCTAGTCACCATTGTTAAAAAAATATTTATCAAACCATGATCATTCCTGAATTTTTGAATTAATTCTATACTATTTAGTGTACTAATATATTTTACCTTTTTTCATGTTAATAATAAAATCTCCTCTAATCAAAATACAACCTCTAATCACTCACACACAACACACTCTCTCTCCCTCTCTCTCTCCTTCTTTTGGTGAAATTTGAAGGTACATAAACCCTAATCATGTAGAATGTTATTTTCTCTTTGAAATTTGAACAAAAATACTCCAATAATTTTTAACTAGTAACTAAATATCTCCTAAATTGCTTTTTAGATTTGAAACTCAAAATTTTCTTTGATAATACCTTAACTATATTTAAGATTGCATTTAGATTCAAAAAGAAATAACACATTATGTTTTATTATACAATACCATCCCATCATGACTATTATAATTATTATATTGATCATAAGATTTAAAATATGATACCTTTGAAGAACTATCATGCTAGAATTGGACTATTCAAAAAAAATTTCAAATTGAACATAAATCTTCCAAACATCTTCCTTGGATAATTATAATCTTCATTTTTTGAAAATGATTTTTATTGTTTTGTCAAAATGCAAATATTTGCACATGTTAAGAAGCAAAATGACTCCGTAAATCTATGGTTCCATCATTTTCTTGAAAATTTATTCATTCCAGATGTTAAGATCCAAACAAAAATAAATAAACCCAAGCACATTTCCAAAACCTTTCTCTGATTACAACCATTTTTCTAAATATTGGATTGGTATGGACAAAACATCCGAAGTCAAGGTGAATTTAGTAGCATTGACAAGACAATTAGAATCCCTGTTTAGTTCAAATACACAAGGGCATTAAAATATCGAAAGTTATCTAATTTTCTAAGAACAACAATGCAAAAGTTATAACTCTTACTCATATATAACATAAAGCATTATATGAACCGAATTCAACAAATATAGTTTCATGCTTGATCTTTCTAGTATGCCAAATTTTTTCCTTGTATTTTGATTTCATAGTAATTCTGGTAATTCTACCCGTGATAAATCTTTTCTCGTGAAAGCTCAAATTTCTTTTCTTGATAAATTTTTTTATCTTGTCAATTACATTTTTCAAATACAAGGTTTTTTAAAAAATTTTAATAAAAATCTGATTTTAAAATTTTGATAATCTTAAATTTTCTTATAATCACTCCTAAGAAATTCAAATCGCCGGCTGTAATGTCCATTCAAATTTGTGTTACAATCAATACCACTTCTTGGATGCACTAAAAACCTTGCCACTATTGCTTTTATGATCCAAAATCCGATAAGCCAAAGATCCACCAATTAAATTAGTTAGGCTCGTTTAGTTTGTCGTTTTGAGTTTGTCCCATAAAGCAACGACCAATGAGCACTACCGTATACAACCAATCATCCAAGATCCACAAAGTGAACACGCTTCTCCAACCTCATGGAAAATGGGGACGTTAATGATAGAGAGTTTTTAACATTTACCTAGTATTTTATATCAATTTTTGTATGTTCATATATTTCATTGTTTACACACTGAAAACCCAAACAGACCCTTTGGAAAAAAAGCAAGACCTAACGCTTCCCCTAACTCAAAGATCTTTCAAGGTCCGTCGAAGTGATCAAAACTTGAAAAACATCCCTAAAACCATTGGGCGGCCTTTTATGTTACACCTAAAAAGGCTTCAGAATCTCTCTTATTATTAATATAATTTTTAGGTGCATATTCTATAATACATTATTGGATACACCATATGATCCATCAATGATAAGCTTATCTTCAATAATTCGAATTTTAGTTGCATGAACCTACAAATCTTTAAATGTGGAAGCTGATGAACTCAGCCAGAATCAGAAACTAAGCTTGAACTGAACTTTGAAATAAGTTTTTTATTTGATAAAGGACCGGTAAGCCTTCCAATCCTCTAGATGCTTGAAACTGGTAACTGAATAACTTGAGTGACTGCAGTTGATGTTGAAGGACATTAAACTTCATTTCTTCATGTATTACATCACCACCAAATTTGCGGACTGGCAGATTGTTTTGAAGAAATAAAAAATACAGCTAAGAATCACTAGCAGAAATTTCATGTTCCATGTACTTCAGCCCAACCTTTTTTGCACTCTGTACATCCCACAATTTGATTATTATTATTTTTGTATATTTAGTTTCAGCATTTCAGAAGTCCATGCAGGCTTCCTCATTTCTTTTTGTGATCCATTTTACACAACTCAGCATGAATCATTTGCACAATTCAAACTGCCAACAACGTTCACTAGCTAATCAATTTTGTGAATTTGGTTGTTTCTCCTGTTAAAAAAAATAATAGAATAAGAAAACCATAAATGTGCCCCTAAAATTTTAAGAGAAACGTTCAAGAAACCAACTTCTCTATTGATGTTTAATCTTCCTGGGATAGAAACCATACAAACCTCCATACAAAAAAGTGGGGAGTCATCATAGACTTGTTGCCCTATTGCAACCTGCACCTTCTGAACTTCTCCTTCATAAGGTGCCCTGACAACATGCTAAAAAGAAGAGGGGAAAACCTTTAAAAAAGAAACATTATAAAAAAATTCATAATCAGTACATAGTTCTAGACCAACATACCTCCATTTTCATTGCTTCCAAAACAACTACTGGTTGTCCTTTCTTGACTAATTCACCATCCTTTACTAAGATCTTAACAATGCATCCAGCCATTGGTGCAACCACCGATCCTTTTGCCCTAACTGGGGCAGTATCCGATTTTTCTTTGCTTTCAGCATCATGCTCGTCTTCCCATTTAATTTGTACATCCTGAGTGAAGTGATATGGCTGCTTCCCATGCCAAACATGAATGTGTTCAACAGAATCCTGAAGTTCCACAAAAGCAACCATTTGGTAACTACTTTCTAAAACAACAGATTACTGCTCGCAGTAACTCTGGTGTGTTTTCTTTCTGATCTTAGGGGCAAGGTATATTTGGTTGCTACAACACTTATAGCCCTTGCAAATATCATTTTCCATTTAGTAATCTTTTGAATGAAAGAAAAAATTTAGGATATATTCAGATGTACAATATCAATGTATGATTTGATGCAAAGCGGAAAGAAGCTTCACCTTAAAATATGCTGCCAAAGACACCTTCATGATTATACCATTTACATCAAGCTTGAAAACATGATCCGATATTGAAATTTTGCTAATATTCACTCCAGGAAGGCTGTCTTCAATCTGGTTAAGTCAAGGAAAATTTTTCTGCTACGGTATCAATTATGTCACAAAGTATTCTACAGAGTTCTACATCAAAAAAAGAAACTTATGACCAAAAAACAATATGAACGAAATCACCATTACTGTTATACTTTAAGTTTAGTAATGAATTTATGATCAATCAAAATTCAGAACAAAAATAGCGGAGCTTCCGTAATTGAAAAACAAGTACCTGAACATTATAAGTTCCATCTTCAAGATACATGACCCAAATTGACAAAGGTTTCATGTTAATGTCTGAACGTTCATTCTTCCAGTTTAGATTTATCAAACGCTTTAGAGTATGATTGATCCGGAATGCCGGAGATGCATACCATAGTGAATTGCAATTGTTCGTTCCTATCATTGCCAACAGTACCTACACGTTTAGAGTTTTTCACAATTGACATAACTTCATAGCTCATCATTTGCAAACGTAAATGAAATCTTGTCAAAGATGAAAACATTTTTCTCCATTGGTCCCAACTTGGTCAAAGTTTTTACCAGCTAATTGAACATCTTTTGAGATCAAAAGTTACCTCTCACATTAAAATGGGATTGTGAAGTTTCACGAAGGCAGATACAAGCTGCAGCTAAAGCTGCACCAAATTTAGCATTCTCCAATTCAGCCTCCACTAGGTCACTGTTCTGATCAGGAAAGAGGTCATCTTTGAATTTTTCAATAAAATTTGTGCCCACATCTCCCTTTAAAAAGGATGGATGTTCGGCAAGATCTTGTAGAAAACCAAGATTATTTGGCAAACCAGCAACCTAAAACAGAGAACACAAAACTTGAATCATTTTATGTTATATGTCGCATCGCAACTAGAAAAGTTAGTGCACATTAGTTTCTACTCTCTAGGATACTATTAGTATTGTAAAAAAAGATTGCATAAAAGACAAACCGGAAAAAACAAGAAGATCACAATTTGCATTAACCACCTGAAACTCTGATAAGCAATCCTTCAATTTGACCAATGCTGCTGTTCGATTTTCTCCCCACACTACTAGTTTGGCTATCATTGGATCATAATGTACACTTACTGTATCCCCTTCTTTGACGCCAGTCTCAACTCTCACTATGGTTAAACAGGACATAAGTATCATTAATTTTTTATTCTCTTTGAAATATCGTTTAATATGATACCAAAAGTTTCTTAGCCAACGTTAAAGGTTTTAGCTGGTTCACCTTTTGGAGAAATAGTAGGTGGTCGGTAATGATAAAGATGACCAGCTGCTGGCAGAAATCCCTTTGGAACATTTTCTGCATAGACCCGTGCCTCAAAAGCATGGCCTTCAAAAAATAGCAAACAAAAAATAGCAAATAATCAGCATCAACCAGAAATAATAACTGATAAATTCAAAATTTTGTCAGTCAAAAATTTGTCAGTAATGATATCATAGCTACAATATTGTATCTACGATGTCGTAGATACGTTATCATATCTCATCTCATGATACATTATCGTATAAATGATATCGCAGGATGCATGCCAACCTATAAAAACAACACTTAAGCACACAGATCCACAGTAGATTTGATAATATAGTAGCAAAACTCTTTCAGTTTGTTTTTGTAATTTTAGCTTTCAGTACTTAGCAATGTGTGCCTACAATGTGATGTTAAGTGATTGAGCAGAGTCTTTATTCAAGTGTGATGTACTTGGACGCATTGCATGACCAGAAATAAAAATCAAGATTACTTTCCATCATTGCAGCAACACTTAGTTTTATTTCTGCTTTCATTTAGTTTAATGTTTACTATTTTCAAGGCACTTTACTATTTCTGTCGTTAAGCGAAATGAGTATGACTGATCTCGAGCACTCAAGTGTAGCTATTTTGTAACCTAATAGTACTATCACTTAAGTGTGGTACTTGGTAATCCCAGCAGTAGCTACATGAAGTCCAAGGTGTGAATAGAAGATTAAAACCAGCTGCTCATCGCATAGGCTAGATTAGATTTGTTTAGTGTCACTTAGAATTAGACACCATTACTCTTACTTCATGTTAGCTAGGAGCAATATGGCCAATACAACATCATCTATTGTATACCTCATCATGAGTTAAACCATACACATTAAATTTACTAGCTCATGTGGGAAGACAACGATCGCGAACTCTAACCAATTACTTGCATAATCACATTGCCTTGTCTACGAAATTCGACCGGGATCATGCATGAACACTTGTATCTCATATGGTTGGGTGTTGGATACTCCACCGTTTATCATTGGCACTATTACCAGGGACAAGTCATTGTTATGCTAAGTAATTGATTTTTCAAAGTTCACTGTATTTGAAAGTTAAAGTCAAATCTAACAACTATAAGTAAAGCACACTTTTAACATAAACTGTCTAAAACTATAATATGACTTCACATAATGATCAACCATCACCTGCAAAGGAGACAAGAAGAAGCAATGATAGAATTGTTCATGAAGACGAATGGCGGATGCCAATGTAGACATGAATCACTTATGCTCACATTGATCCGTACCATCTAGACTTTAATTGCATCTTTCATAAGGGCAAGCAAATGAGGTGGAGAGACATACAAGGTAACATAGTCCTACCTCCAGCACATGCAGCACTAAACATGATACAAACTGCCCTAAAGGGGATGCATTTGGACCAGATTTAGGAAGGGTATCATGTGACTCAACACATGACCAGACCCGATGAACCACAAAGGAGCAAATGAGAAGAGATGCTACCATGGAGATCAAACATATACATAGCAAAGGAAAGCAAACTAACACTTCTGTTGTAATAGAAGAAATTCATGTTGATCAATTCATTTTAGAACAACTCCACCAAAACCATGAAGAGCCTGCAAAGATACTTGTCATCGAACTAGAGGAACCTATCAAAGCCCAACTTCATTCTATTCTAGTAGAGATGCTAAATCTTACAGAGAGACATACAAGAGTCACGAAAGGAGAACCAGCTGACACGGTTCTCTTGCCACCTTGTCTACCTCATCATGATCATCGGAAGACTTTGATAGGAGAAGACATAAGTACAAGGCGAACTCATGGTCATCATGATAGATATTCAAGGTACTCTAATTTAGAAGATGAAGAGTATGAACGAAGAAGAAAAAGAGATAGAAAAGAGGATCAAGAGAGCCATGAGCATAGAAGGGGTCACCACTATAACAAAGCATATGAACCCAATCACGATGATGAACCCGCAATGGCAACCTGAAGTATGATAAATATTCAAGAAGATGTCTACATGCCAACCAGACACATGAGAGATAGCTGAATCAAATGGGTAGATATGAACAATATGTCATGATTTGAAAGTGGTTACAACGCTGATCCCCAGCATCACCTTCAAGCATTCATGATGCATGTGCCCTTCAAAACATAGAGAGTGATTGGCAAAAATTGAAGCTATTTCCTAAAACATTTGTGAAGGAAGTGGAAAGCTAGTACAAGTCACTGGAACCTGAATCCATCAAACGCTAGAGTACCATTCTTAAAATTTTTAATGATAAATATCAAACCTATTCACGTGTGTCAAATCTAAGAAAACAAATCCAGAAATGGAAACAAGGGACTCACAAAACCCTTGATGCAGCAATGGGCAGATATTATTCGTTGATACATAGATGCCTGGGCCACAGATTTTCATCAAAGGAACAGCTGAGGCACATCATAGGTGGGCTACGAAGAAAAACTAGAGAGACCCTTGGGGTTTCCACCCAGGAAAGATTATTAGAATTGACCGACCATTGTATTCAAAGACTAATTGATCAAGTGGCATAAGAAGAAGGTGAACTCAGAAAAAGAGAATCAGCCGAAGAGTACAACAAGGATCCATCCATAAGAAAGAAAGATGCACAGGTGTGTGATACCCAAAACAAAGAAACTTTGAACTAGGCAATCTAAAAAGAGATGCTATCAATCCAAAAATCCATTGCCAATGTAACAACACAAGTAGCAAAAATGTGAGATTCAGTTGATGAAAGGTGTACAACAATGTTAAAGATTGTGGAGGAAAGAGCAAAGTAGAGCAAGCCTTTGCAAGAGGCAAAGACAAGAAAAAAGAGAGAACTTGGATGCAAAGGCAAAGTTGCTTTAGTAGCTGAGGTCTTAGATACCACCTCTACAGATGATGAAGGTTGCATTCTGTGCCAGTACAAACATCCTAAGGGATGTTGTTCGGTCGTGACACATCTACAAGAAACAAGGGCATACACACTCAACCCCAAATTTGTTAAAAGACAAATGCCCAAACGATTATCTTATTCTCAAGGTAACTACTGACAGGAACCTTCAACCCACATATTATCCTAGTGGAGCTTTCCCGCAGCCGCAAGAGCAATATTATTAGCAATGGCAACAACCTCAATCATGGGCCATGCCACCACCATGTCAACGGTATCCATATTGACAACTTGACCCTTATGGATACCATGTCCAACATCCAATCTCACCAACGAACGCTACTATTCAAACTCCACAATACTATCTGCCAAAATACCATCAACCAACACCACCAAGGACCAATTCAAACCCGTATGTGCATCCAAAGCAACTGATTTTCCAAATCCTTTGCCACCAGTGCCACCACCCGTGATGCAAAGAGAATTGTTGTCACAACCACAACAAAGGAAAGCTGCAAAGGCAGTAAATATACAAGTGGAGGATCTCACTAGCAACGCTAAGGTCCAAACAAAGAAACATCCTTTCTTTAGGACAAGTCCAAAGAGGTTGATAGAATTGGAGCTTCATCAAGACCATCTTCTCCTAAAATAGATCTTCTCACTATTGACAAGCTTCCATCATCCTCAAGCCCAAATATACAAATTGTCATGCTTACTAAAATCGTCACTAACTGGATCAAGGCAAGACCACTCCCTAAGAAGAAAATTAATCCAAAAATTCCTTTGATTTATCTGCAAGTAGTTAGAAATCTACCGTGCAAAGCTGTAGTAGGCTCAGGTTTTGGGGTGAATTTGATTTCCTACAAAACATATCAAGCATGGAACCTACCACCATTGAAAGAATGCAATATCAGGTTGTAGCGTGCAGATCAGTCTGTCACCACTCCTTTGGGGCAGATAGACAATGTAGTGATCACTGTCAATGGGTGGTCATATCCAACATACTTTTGGATTATCGATGTGAAAGATGCTGATAAAGAATTTCCAATAATCATGGGGAGGGCATGCCTTAGCACAATTAACGCTAAGCTAAGTATGAGAGATTCGTCAGTTGAGATTTTTAAAGAAGATGCACATGGAGCCATACACACATAGTGAATTCCATGCATAACTGCTGAAAGTAAAGGGTGCAATCGTGGACCAACACTTCAGAACGTCAACACAGTTACCATTGCAATCCACAACAACAATAAACAACCAGTGTATGCAACCAACAAAGCAAAGGCCACAAAACCAAAAGACACCCCATGGCCACTAACTGAGAACCTTAATCTATCTAACACATGCATGGAAACATCTAAAACACTTACTAATCCCCAAACGAAGAAGATGACTCCAACTAAGGACCCAAAAACAAAATTAATAACTCATAATCATGCACCAAAAGGGAAATAGAACAAGGGTTTAGACAATGATAACTCCACTACTATCAAAATTACATGGGATAATGATAAAAAAGTTACAGCACTAAAGATGGTAGGTGAACCACCGACACTGTATGACCCAGAAGATTTAGGGAGCATTTTCCAAACACTCACCCATGAGATCAATTGTGGGGGAGATACTTTACTTTGATTTTGGAGTTAATAAGTGATTTTTCTAATTTTTTTTGTTTTACAATTCTTTTCATTTTTCACATTCTTTGACATTTTCTTATTCTTTTATACTTTTCCATTCCTTCAATTTTTCAAATTCTCAAATTTTTCAATTCTTTAACATTTTTCATTCATCACATTTTTTCATATCTTTTCTACTTTATTTTCAGACCATTTGTAAATAATTTTGATTGTTAATAAAACACATTTGATGAGCAACTAGGTATCCCTACGCCCAACCATACGAATACAAGCGTTCACGCGCGATCCGGTCGAACTCCGCAGACTGTAAGCACTTAACATGCACCAGACTTCTAACCAGTGAAACCTTGGGTTAGAACGATCGTTGTCATCCTAATCTCACTTGTAAAGTTCTATTGCGATGGTTAAGTGAGACTAAGGCTAATGATTTTTATATCTTTTTAATTATCTTTTTCGGCGACTAAGTGAGGTATGGAAGTAATGAATAAACTATTATCTAATCTCTAATTATCCTAGTGTATATGCTAACTACTTCTAGCATAAGCATCCGGTCCCATCCTCCGAGCACGTTCTGAGCATTTCCTAACACTGCTAGGCTACCAGACGTTAAGCGTCGCTGGGTTTACCAAGTGTTTGGATTACGTTCGAGATGGTCGTACTTATGTCTTTTACAAACTACGAATGAACACTAATGATTGAAATTATAATAATGAAAACATAAATAATTGACGAGTAACTAATAAAGCATAAACAACTGATTAATACAGCATAAACATCTTAAACTATTGAATGCATGAAACAACTAAGTCCAAATGCTACAAGGATTGCATGAACAGTTCGTATTTATTGCCGTCACACCAATGGGCTCAAATACATCAACGCTCGAATAAAGATTCGATCTCTTTTCATACACCTGCTGCGGCACTTGGAAAATATTCTATCTCTTGCAGGAGCAAACTGCAAAAGCTTCACTATCACTACTCAAAAAGATGCCTAAATGAGGCCGAAGGCCCTCATATTTATAGATCCGGGAAGGGTGCTGCATATACGGGGCCCCGTCAACGCGGGGTGGCTGCATCAACGGGGCCGCGTCGGCCCCGTATACGCAGCCCAGTCGATGCAATGACTTTTGACACTTCATCAACATTCAAATAAAGGCAAGATGTAGCCAACAAGGTGAAGATTTCTCTATGTCATCAAGTCATAAGAGATTGATTATTTGCACAATGAGCCCACATCATCCATCCATCATTCCATTAATAAGAGGCTCTTACCATGACCATAATGATATTCTTTTCCATCATACAACTAAGAATAAACTTGTGATCATTGTATTTAGACAAAAAAGTGGAGAACCAAGAGGGAATGAAAAGGGTGTGACATCAAGGAGACTTGTGGATTCTTTTTGGATTATTATTGTGAATTCTATCATGTTACTAAGCTTGTATTATATCCTTGTAGATCTAACAAAAAATGGGAGTAAAAGTTAAATAAGTGCTACCTTAAAAGGTTGACATAGATAAAAAATAAAAAAGCACAAAATAAATTTCTAGGGGTCCCACTAGAAAGACATGTTACCCATGCCTGAAGGTAGGCATCTTTTCAAAAATGTAAAAATAAAAATAAAGTGCCATGAATAAACTCCTCACTTGGATAATAAGCCAAGTGACGATACTCCTTGTAACATTGATAGTCTTACAATTGTAATTCCAAGAGATGAAATGATGTGATGTCACTAGAATGTGGTCTAGACTTGATCAAAATCTTGGATAGAAAGGCTTATGATTACTTTAACCACTAATAAAACACAAAAATTCATTACGCCTATGGTAAGACACCTCACGTCCCGATTTCTACAATCCCTTCTAAGCCCATTTCATCTCACTATTTGAATAATCATAACTTATGATTTTGTGTAACATAGAGTTATTTTTCCAATTTGGTGGTACTACCATGTGTGTTTTGCTAAACATGCATGCATTACATTCAACTCCTTAGGTGCCTAAGAACACTTCTAGGCATGGTTATACAAGGGCATTAAGGATTGGAGCTTGCTTTGGGGGAGACCCACTTGTATAACTGTTGTATCTTATACCTGCCAAGCAATTCCACATCAACTTGAGCCTTCCAATTCCGATAAATGACAATAAACACTTCCCATATCATTCACACTATTTGTTCTAATAACACAACACCATTGTCTATCTCATCCATTCCATCAACACCTCATACACTTTCATAGCCCAAGATTCCTTAATCATAGACTTCAAATGCTTATTTTTCACAACTAAAGCATCATCTCCATTTCAGGACCCTTTCAACATGATATATATATTCCAGCCATCCAATGGGACTCAATTATTCCCTGAAAAGACCTTAAGAAAATTTGATTTTTTCTAAGGTGACATCGTAGTTACGATATCGCAAGCACCTACGATATCACATTTACAATGTCATATTTTCGATATTGCACATATAAATACTATTTATAGCACAGGGGAGTTAGAAAAAATTTTCATTTCTGATTTTTCATAAAAAAAAAAAAAAGAATCGTTGTTGATTTTTCTTTGCCACTCAATGCTCTAACACCCCATCTTAGAATGCCCATAACTTGTGCATTAGTATAGGCTAGCATGCACCCCGTGATATCATTTATATGATAACATATCATGAGATACGATAATGTATCTATGACATCATAGATACGATATTGTGACTTGATCCCAGAGTGATCATCTTAGTTGTGGGAGGGTGTTAGTAAAGAAAATTTGAGTCGATTTTTTGAAAATCGCTAACGACTAGAAGGTATTATAAGGGTAAGTTAAGGGTAAGTTTAAGGGGACATATCAAGAATTTTTAAAATAAATCACTTATGTTAAGGTCAAAACAACTTTAAGAAGGCTCCTAATTGATCATACTATTCATTTTATGCCATAGAAAAGTACTAATGGGTTTGTTCTTGAAAAAATTTTCCAACTCTACAATCATAATGAACCAAGAACTTGATATAACTAAGGGTATGAATAAGGTACCAAATTGTTACCCATTTATGAGAATACTTTAGTAATTCCAAACCCTTGATTGATTATAGATGGCCTTAAAAAGAGGAGCACAAGGAGAACTTCCACAATCGACAAGCAAAAGACCATGAGGTGGTGGAAGAGAACAAGTGAACAAGCAAAACAAGAAGAGTAGGAGGCACAACCTTTCAGTATTCATAAACAAACTCCTACCATGGAGCAATCTACTCAAGTAAAAGCAGACATTCCACAAGAGCCCGTGCAAGGATAACAACTCACACTATCACCTAAATGCCTTTAGGCTATATTCAGGAAAAATCCATCATGTCTACAGTAACTGTGGAACTTAGCTTTGGTCCATTTTTGGAATTTGCTCTAGAAGGTGTTAAGGCCCAACTTCAATCATCATCTTTGTCGCCTACTCTGACAACAAATGGGAAGTGGTATTTAGGAGAAACACTCCAATTCTAGCAGAATTAAGAAGCAAATGCTACAATAAAAATTGAAGGGATCTCAATGTCTTACTCAGTTAAGGCAATTGCAGAGATACTGAATGTGCCCAATGAAGGAGCAAAGGTGGCACAGATATCAACAAGATCTAACATAGACGCCAAGAAGTTGTGGTTGCAACAAGTGTATGGCAAGGACAATAAAGAATACAGTGAACTAACTATAGAAGAAAAGATCTATTTTAAAATTGGCACTTATAACTTGTTTCCTACCAAAAGATTGAACCAAATCTCTACATATGTAGCTAGAGGTAGCACAGTATTAATGGGAAAGTTCAATGTGAACATCACTCACCTCTACTTCACAAAAATCCAAAGGCAGTTCGAGGAGAAGAAGGCAAGGAAGTTAACACTTCCATTCCCTTGTCTTATCTAGAAGTTATGCAAATGAGCTAGCATCCTAGGGTATACAAATGATGCATTAAGGAAGGCACAAAATACTTTCTATGCTGAAATGCTCAAGCCAATGCCTCCCAAAAAGGACCAAATAGAAGAACAACCAGGCACTAAGAAGACTACCCAAACCACAGAACAACAACAACAGCAACCACAAGTTCCACCATCGCCACCACAAGAGGCCTTCTATGAGTCATCTATAGCAAATTGCAGAAACCATCAGTTGGGGAAGCAAGGAAGAGGCCAATTTATTCAAAGTAATTGATGATGTAATCAGACCAACCATCTCAACAAATCCTACCATCAGACAAATATCATTGTAGTCAAGAGGAGGCGTAGTGGTCACAACAGATGTCTGGGAATGCCGCATCATTCCAAGTGGTGGTTAAATTTAGAGAAGGAACCACAGTTATGATCATGCAACACCATGATGTAGCGAGAGCCACAGAAGTGATCACGGATCACATTAAAGAATCTTTCAATGCACCTATTGTGTCACCAGCTGATATTTTTAGAACCAAAGATGCTCAAATGTTAGCTGGTACCTCTATGACTCTTGTAGAACATGAAGATGTGTCAAATAGACTGTTGCAAACAGGATAGGTTATGATGAATCTCTTCAACATTCCTAATGATGTCACTGCAACACAGTCCAAATTGATTGCCACCAAAGGAAAATTGATCATGGCTGAAACCAGGGCAAAGCATGCTAAGAATGAGCTTCACAGATTACAAAAAGAGCTTGTAGCCCCAAGAGCAAAAAGAAGAGATCCAACTCAGTTTATTACACCAACATAGCTAGCACAATTTAGAACTGAGCAAATCAATTACCTCCTTAAGAATAATAAAGAGATGGAGAATGAGAAAGAAATGGCAGTATGGGATGCTTCAGCAACCAAAGCCCAAACATATGCCCATGCTAAAGCACTTGCTGCCTTACAAGAGGCAAATAAACAATTCGTTGCAAATAACATGCAGTTGACCACTGTTGAAAAACAAAAAAATATTTTGGAAGAAAGCATCCACTAGCTAAGGGAACAGTTGGTGAGGGTCAACTAGGATATGAGCCACCTCACAAGAGAAAATAGAACCCTCTCCATGGAGGAGGTACATGTTATCTGACAAAAGTCAGCCATCGAAATTAGCGCATGGCCGAATGAGGCAAAGAAGCATGAACAGCTCAAGGAACATTTTCGAGATCAAGTGAGAATGTATAAACAAATCAATGAGAAAGAGATCCAAATGGCAAAGGCCAAAAGTAATTCCATGTCAGCAGAAAATCCAGAATGGCAACCCATCTTGGACAACATGGCCCACACCCATAAAGCAAAAGTGAAAAATAAAGACCTGCAGATAGAAGACTTAAAATAATACATGGGGTTAGCAAATCTCTGTTATGCTAACTTGGCCATGTTGACAGCAGGTAGGCCCAGAAGTGAGCTTGAACAACAAGTAGCAACAATGTACGCCTTGTACAAGACAAAGTTTGCAAATCACAAAGATGCTTTACAAAAACTTCAAGTAGCAAACTCAAAGCTAAAAGCAATTAAGGCTAGGTACTAGGGACAAAAAGAAGTAGTAGCGAACCTAGCTAGAAAATTAACAAATTACCATGAATTAAAAGAGAAGGCCAGAGCTTTTGAAAAAAAAAAGGTGATAGTTTGCAACACAATATGTTAAAGCTAATCAAATGTTTCCACAACTACCATGTCCGTGGGACGTGCCAACTCCATCAAACATTGGTTCATTAGCATTGACAGCTCATGATCCAAGAACGGAAGAGAAAAAATTGCAGGTGCTCCTAAACCAATACAAATATCAAAAGACTAATGACAAGGGGAAGCAACCAATGGAAGAGCCACTGCCACTTGGAACAACATAAGGCTACATCCAGCTTTGCAAAATTTTGTTTTTGTATTGTAAAGTTTGTCATGTTGTGAGTGTATCATTTTTGTACAACACCACTGGCACTCAAAAGTCATGTATAGAATAGTTAGTGTCATGTAAATCTACCTCCCAATTTTCTAAGGGACTCTATCCTCATTTTTTTTTAATTCAAGGACCAGTTTTCAATTAGTCATGGGGATATGATAAAGTCAAAAATTTGTCAGTAATGGTATCATAGTTACGATATCGTATCTATGATGTCGTAGATATGTTATCGTATCTCATGATACATTATCCTATAAACACTATCGCGGAGTGTGTGCCAGCCTATAAAAGCAACACTTAGACACACAGATCCACAGTCAATTTGATAATATAGTAGTAGAACTCTTTCAATTTGTTTTCATAGTTTTAGCTTTCAGTATTTAGCAATGTGTTTCCGTGGTGTGATGTTAAGTGATTGAATAGAGTCTTTATTTGAGTGTGATGTACTTGGACGCATTGCATGATCGAAAATAAAGATCAAGATTACTTTCCATCATTGCAACAACACTTAGTTTTATTTTTGCTTTCATTTAGTTTAATGTTTACATTTTCATAGTTACTGATTTACTTTCAATGCACTTTACTATTCCTGTCGTTAAGCAGAATGAGTACGACTAATCTCGAGCACTGAAGTGTAGCCACTTGATAACCCAATAGTACTATCACTTGGTACACCCAGTAGTGTGGTACTTGGTAATCCCAGTAGTAGTTACATGAAGTCCAAGGTGCTACTCATTGCATAGGCTAGATTATATTCGTTTACTATCACTTAGAATCAGATACATTTACTTTTACTTCATGTTAGCCAAGAACAATATGGCCGATACAACATCATCTATCATATACTTCATCTTGAGTTAAACTATATGCATTAAATTTACTAGCTCACATGGGAAGATAACGATCACGAACTCTAACCAATTACTTGCATAATCACATTGCCTTGTCTATGGAATTCAACTGAGATCATGCATGAACACTCGTATCTCGTATGGTTGGGTGTTGGATACTCCACCGCTCATCAATAACATACCAGCAAAAACTATGAGTGAATTTTTCATCTTCAAGCTATGCATTTGGATAAGTAACTCTATTACATGGATTATTTGCAAATCTCATGCTAATCAAGAAGCTAACTTACTGATAAAAGTTCCAAGGAGGTATGAAATAATAGTTATAGTTCTATTTCTGGTAATTATGGTGTTTGTAGAGCTACGGCTACACAGAATTCTCAGAAAAGGCAAGGATAACATACCATTCTGTGAAATCTGAGATTGATTCAGAGGCAAAGGTTCTCCATTTGCTATCCGAATTTGCCATTCAACAAGATCTTGTCCTATGACCATCTCAGTTACAGGATGTTCCACCTTGAAAGTCAAGAAACAAGTTAGTTTTCTCACAGATTAAGGGTATACATATCTCAAAATACATTTTAAGACTATCATACTGTTCAATTAGTATATAATTCTATGATTTTCAAACAGATCATCAAAAAAATTCAAGTATTTGAAATGAATTTGTAAGGTCTCACAACAGGAAGATCAGATACTGGCAAACGTGAATGTTCTTACTTGAAGACGTGTGTTCATCTCCAGAAAATAAAAATCATCTGATAGTGTGTCTATGATGAATTCCACTGTACCTGCATTATAGTAGCCCACTGCCTTCACAACATAAATAAGTATGTCATAAACATATTACCAAAATATTTGATGTCACCGCTGCAATAAAAGACTAAAATGACATATAACTCTTACATTTATTTCATCACTTTAAATTTTCACAACTCTTTTTTCCTACTAAGTTGTTCATTTTTATGAGGAAAAACCCAATCCAATTTACGGAAGCTACTCTGTTAAAGATACTATGCAAGAAAATAAAATAGGTTTTTTTCGCAATGGTATCCTTAAAAAAAAATATCCCTCTTTACATGCATGAACGTAGCAAACAAGATTTTGCAAATCAACTGCTCAAAATGATCTGGAGTTTATCTGCTCACATCACCAAGCTGAGAATGGACATAGGCCATCTTATGTTCCAACGCTCAGAATGATTTCTGGTGGAGCTCCCAAAACAATAAATGAAAGTCAGAAAGGAGGAGTAAAAGGTAGTACTCAAGTGAAATATGAATCCTTTTTAAAAAGGGTGTTGTATTTGTACGTTATGGCTTCACTGAGGAGATTGATTGCCATCTTATGTTCCAACCCTCAGAGAGATTTACAGGTGGAGCTCCCACAACAACAAATGAAAGTTGGAAAGGAGGCAAAGTAAAATGTAGTAGTCAAGCCAAATATGAATTGTTTTGAAAAAAGGCAGTTGTATTTCTACACCATGACTTCACTAAGACTAGCGTGACTTTTAGACACCCTCAGTTGCTGAGGAGGCTTCCATGTGAAAGGAATTTCCTTAACAGGAAATAAATGTATACCAAAGATATGATAAAATCATAAAATATATTATTAAAGACAATGCTGAAGGAGGCACCATTGTGGATGAGTGTGTTCTATGAGTTCATATGAGCTTCAAACTTAATAATTAACAACAAATTAACTTCAAATAATCATGGTCATAACACTGGGCCAACAAATAATGTACAAGGATTTCAATCTGTCTATACCAACAAAAACCAACCCAAAATTTCAAGCTGAACAACTTCCATGGCAAGAATAATTTTAACACTGGTTTTGATTTTTTTCTTGTCATTATGAAAATATTTTTCATCAAAAAGGTAAGAGTTTAATTCTCCATGAATCAATTTTAGAATTTCACTAATTTGAAAAAGAAAAAGATTCGCTTAGCCAAATAGTAGATTTATATTATAAATACATAGTTAAACTAGTGTATATACAACGTATCCTATTAGATCCGTTAATACTTAAAACCAAATGTCAGCGCAATAAGTGAGTCACCTTTGCTGCAGATACAGCAGCTTCACCCAAATGACGCTGAAATTCAGCTGTGATAGAAGGCTGCAGTAACAAAAATTCCACGTTACCTATAAGTAATTCAAAACAAGAACACCCAAAAAGTAAGGAGTTAGCATCTGTTCTTACAGCAGGGGACTCTTCAATAATTTTCTGATGTCTTCTTTGTATGCTGCAATCCCTTTCATACAAGTGCACTACATTACCATATCTATCTCCAAATACCTGTATTCAAGTCAAGACATCTGATAATTAATTTTAAATAACTTAATTTTGAAGAAAAGAATAGAATTTGCAGAATCTTAGTCAACAGTAGAAAACCTACTTATATTGAAATAGAACTGCTTTCTAGTGACTTATAGCTATGAAGCTTTGTCTTCTGTCAAAATTTGAATTTTGCAAAACTAGAATCTCTGAATTGGGGATAAAGGAAAAACTTTCCCAAAAAAAATGCAATCATTCTCCTACACCCTACACTTTTCCTCATAAAATGGTAGTCAGCCTATGGTAGCAATATTCATATTCCAAAAATTAACATATTCATTTAAAACATATATAGAAAGAAAAAATTTTATACATTTTGATTTTATAAAAAATACATTTCATTCTTGCACATGTATGATTGAAATTCAATTTCCATCATCATCATCCTAGCCTTGTCTCAACAAAATGGGGTCAGCTTAAAAAATAAATCCATGGCATCAAAACAGGTACAAAATCTGCTGGACAAGCCAGATACCTGTACTTCTATGTGACGTGGTTGAGATATGTACTTTTCCAAAAGAAGAGTGCTATCACCAAATGATGATTTTGCCTCACGTTGAGCTCCAAGTACAGCCTCTATCAAATCATTTGGATTCAACACTATTCGCATTCCCTGCAAAAATATTCTTGTTATAAATCCATTTGGCACAGTTATCTTAATTATCATTTGGGGGAGTGTAACTTAAACTAATATCTCCTATTTTCTTGTCCTCAATTACACAGTGATCATGTGTCCTCAATAATTATTTTTGTAGAAAAAAGACACTCTTAAGAAATAAGAAAATGAAATTTATATTTGCATAGCATCATATATTTGAACCCACACACACTGAAATGAAAAGCACTTATCGTAACTATCTATTGTATATAATTTATTGGAACTGTTTACAGCTTTGCTAACTTTTTTTATGTACCATTTATCATAAGATTGGCAAACAAAAGAATCTGGTAAGAAATGCATGACAAATTAGCTTATAAAACTACATCTATTGCACCAACTCTTTAATGGCTGAGAGTTCAGAGGGAAAACTTGGTTTACATAATTGAAAATTATCAGAAAGATACCATGTAAAAAGACTAGCGGGTCAAAATACTGCTGTATGCAATATCCAAAACTTGTATCTCCCTTCTTTCCAAATAACTTGCAAATACAAAGTCTGACATTGTACTATTTGTCCTCAGGACATGGCTTTCAATGCTCCCTGCACCACAGAAGCTGGATGCCACGATTCCCTACCTGGCAGAGTTTCATGAACCCTATGCATCATCTAACATCTCTTGAAATTCAAAATGAGCATTAGACTCATCTATAACCAAATTTGTCATTATTGACAAACACTGCATATAAATAATGTTTTAAAAAACACAAACACGCAACCTGAAGATCACTTGTGTGTGCATCTACATCAATCTATAGACCACTAACCTTATTGGTTTCCTATAAGCATGTTAAAAACCAATTCATTACCATGAATTCTCCCATTTTATTAATGTGATCAAACTTCCAAGTATCAATCAACAATCTTCTAGAGTTTTTCAGCAAAAGTCAAGAAGCCTGACATCAGTGTGGGATGCTGCTTTGACTCTTTGGAGGAATGCTGAAAAATTTGGGAGGAATTATAACTAGAACAATGTTGTTTAATTATATCTCCAATAGCAGAATGTGGTTGGTAGTTTATATGCCGTTTTGTTTTTTCTTTAAATGGAATTTTCTTTCTATGACCCGGCCACTATAGATCCCAGATGCCTTTTTGATCAAATAATAATAATCAACAAACTTTAAACATAATGTTATCAACGATTGCTTCTATAGACCAGTGACTATAAACAGAAAGAATCAATTTGCTTGATAAACCAGTAAACATACAGTAAATCAAACAGAATAATAAGCCTTTTAGAATTCTGAAACAAATAATGCTGAATGCCAACAAACATGGAACGCACTTTTAGGGATGTAAAAGCTCAAGTTATGTAGAGCTACACCCAAACAATCGTAAAGTATTACCTTGCCTCCTCCACCTCGAGTAGGCTTGACCAAGATAGGATACCCAATTTGATCTGCTTGTTGTTTCAAGAAATCCAAATCTTGCTCATCTCCATGATATCCGGGCACAACAGGAACACCTGCTCCACTCATTATTTTCTTAGAGGCACTGCAATAAAAAGATGGATTAGATTGACAGTAAGCATATGGTGAAAAAAGGAACATAAAGTTCAGAATAATCCAATCAAAACACGTATAATCATTAATTTTAGAAAGCATGTCAGTGCTAATACCAGAATGAAAAAAAAATGTAGAAATCCAGAAAAACCATTGCTGTTTCAATAGCTCAGTAACAAGTTCTCTCAACATTGCTTTCATAAATTTAGTATATCACCTTTTATCCCCCATATCTCGGATGGCCGAAGCCGGAGGTCCAATATACTCCAAACCTTGGGCCTTGCAAAGCTCTGCAAATTCAGCACTTTCTGATAGGAATCCATAGCCTGGATGAATAGCCTGCACAGAAAGAAAACTGTAGCACATTTAATTATGCGCGCAGACAGCCATCAACACATTAGCATTTAATCGGGCTCATAGTGTGGTAAACCAATGTCGTACCGCATTCCCATAGACAAATTGGCAAAACAGAAAATGTTTCCATATTTGATAATGCAAAGCTTATCGTAACATGAAAAAAAAATGTTCATTTACAGGGGAAATACGGGAGGATGAATCACTAATACCAGTTATCCATATTATTAACAGAAGTACAAGAACGATACAGAAATGTAAAAAGTACGGAGGAAATAATAGAGGGGAATCACTAATACCAGTTATCGATATTATTAACTGAGGTTAAAAAACGATAACGAGATGTGGAAAATACGGAGGAAATACCGGAGAAGGAATCACTAATACGAGGGAAAACTGACACCAATTACAGGCTACTGCAAATCTCAATTTTTCACAACCCAGCGAGGCTAGAGCATTGTAGTTTACCGAAAATTTTACGTCACAAAACAGTCCTAGAATACTGGAACTTTCAGAATTATAAAAATAATGAGAGGACCTGGCATCTTGGTTGAAATATGTAAATTTCAACGAACCAATAGAATACATCCTTGAGTAGGTCATGGAAAAATTACGGCAGTTAAAATTAACAAAACCATGGCAAACTTTGTATCTTACAGAGAAATCTAATGAACCCAAATGCTAGAAAACGTGAAAATGACAAACTCACGTGAGCTTTGGTCCGAATGGCAGCTTCAACAATGGCGGAAGTATTAAGGTAACTGGAACGTGCAGGCGCCGGGCCGATAGAAACGGCCTCATCTGCCTGCTGAACATGAAGGGAGCTCTTATCTACATCGCTATACACTGCCACGGTTTTAATTCCCAGTTTTCTGGCGGTTCTGATCACTCTACACGCAATTTCTCCCCTGTTTGCGATCAGTATCTTCTCAATGGCTGCACTGTTGCCGATTTCTCGGCTCTGAAAGAAGCGAAAACCATCATGATGATGATGATGGGTTCGATAAATTCGTCTGGCAATAAGCCTTGCCATCCCCATTATGTCTCTGTTTCGTGGATTTGCCTTACGCTGTGTATAACAAATAATCGAACACTGTACTGAAAGTCCAGATTTTTGGACAAAGCAAGTAAAAGCATGGATGGCAACGATTTTATATATCCGGATTCTGGCACCGTGTGATGCTGAAAGGATTAGAACGAAATGGGGCATCTTTATCCGGCCACGCGTGCGGAGCGAATCTGCAGTCTACAAGAAGATAAACAAAACGACGTTACGGTGTCAACTGGGAACCGAAGTCCTAAGCATTTCGTTTTAAAAACGAGGTGTTAAAGACTTTTGATTTGAAAATTCTTAGTCCTGGGTTTTGAAATTTAGTTTGGTCCTAAGCATTTCATCTTAGCAATGAGGTATTAAGATTCTTAATTTGAAAATTCTAAGTGATGGATTAGCTGATTCGAATAGAATGTTAATTTAGCATGTGCAATTTAGTTTGGTCTAATAAAATAGAATGTCAATTTAGCAATTTAGAAAACATTCATTTGGTGGACAATACTAAGTTATAAAGTTTTAATTAGACTATATATAGCTTGGGGTTCTATCACCCTCCCAAGCAGTTAATTACGTGATAAACGTACTTTGCTATTATGATATGATTATCCCTAACAAGCTTAGAGTTATTTCGATTTGGCCTGCTCTTTTTTTTTTTTTTTTCCCTTTATAGATTTGTATGATTATTTCTTTTAGGTCAAAACTATAGAATTTGATTTCTTGTTATTCCTTATATGAGTATAGTTGTGTGGAATCCTTAAATTTGTGTGTTTTATGGAATTTTGTTAAAAGCCCTATATGATTATCCTTGACAATGTGGAAGTTATTTTGATTTAGCTTACTCTCTTTTTTTTCACTTTCTACATTTGTATGATTATTTCTTTTGGATCAAAACTATCAAATTTGATTTTTGGTTTTTCCTTATAGGATTTTAGTTGTGTGTAATCCTTAATTTTGTGTGTTTTATGGAATTCTATAAAAAGCCCTAGTTTAGCAATTTTTCTATTAACTATTTGACAAAATGTCATGTAAAGGAAAATCTCAAACTAAACCTGTAGCTCTTCTAATAGGAAACACAATAAAATCCACCTCTTCAAAAAATTTAAAGCATATTGATGAGTCATGAATTTGTTGGCTGTGATATCGTTGTCGTGATATCACAGCCGTGATATCCCATGGGCCGCGATATCGCGTACCTCAATTCCTATAAGTAAGAGGCGGCTTTCCCAGTTTTAGGCATCTAGATTTAGACCCTTATCTAGACTCTTGCAGTTTTATCATTCTAGAGTTAGAATATTTTCCAATGTATGCCCGCAGTGTGGTGATTGTAATTGTACGGCATCCTTTATTCGAGTGTGACGTACTTGGACACGCACATGATTGGAAATAAAGATCGAGATTACTTCATCATTGCAGCATTCACTTAGTTTAATTAATTATTTATTTAATTGTTATTGTTATTTACTGTTTTCCTAGTTAATCTCTCTCACCCTAGAACTCATGTTAAACGTGGAATGAGTACGACTTGATTACAAGCATTTAAGTGTGACTACTTGGTAACCCAATAGCGTACCTAGGATCTGCGCTTGGTAATCCCAGTGGTAGTCGTGCACGAAGTCCAAGATGTCGCACTTAGGCTAGTTTAGATTCTCTTACCCTTTTCCTCCTAGCTTAGTTAATCTTATTTTCCATTACCTTCAGGAATAGCATTAGGTTAGAACACATCATACACCTCACTCTGGACTAAACTATACGTGACAAAGATAATACTAGTCTAGGTGGGAAGATCTAGGTGGGAAGATAGCGAACTACGACCAAAGGCTAACTATCTAGGTGCCACAACTAGTTCGTTTGCGGAGTTCAACCAGATCGCACATGTAATGCTCGTATTCGTATGGTTGAGTGTAGGGGTACCTCGCCACTCATCACATATGAATCTAACTTACCATTACTACCATTATTGCCACCAATCAAAAGTCATTGTGGCTTTGCTCACAATGAAGGATCATCCTCTATTGCAAAGAAGTCCACACCAAAAAAGATTAAGCTGCTTTCCACAATAGTTGCACACTATAATGTCTCAAATGTTGTGAAGTTATGATCTACAACTTAATCCTTATGTCTAGGGAAATACCAACACTTGTTAAGACCAACATCAACAATGCTTATAATGACAAGAATGAGCAACAACTGACCAATTATGTAGACTAATCAAAGTCTCTAGCAAAGAGTCATAGTGCCATACACACCTTTAAGGAAGAAATTGACAACTTTAGACATCTGGTATCCTACTCTATATATTATAAATTACACATTAGTATTCAACTGCAATGGCATTCTTGTGGTCCATTGTGTATTCATTGTGTGCATGACAGAGGGGTTCCAAGGTTCAATGCCAAGAATATGATAAATCTGAGTGTCAGGATTCCTTTGTTGGTGTCATTTACTTGGGGGGATAAAATGTTAATTGTCAAGATCAATTTGCTGCTTCAAATCACACATGCTACTAGCAGTTAGATCCATTATAATAAGCATATCATCTATTGTTTGTAGGAGGTAATGAAGATAGTGAAGGTTTTATCGTTGAAGATCCATGATCTACCATTATTCATCATCAAGAAAGAAACAATGAGGTAGTATCCTAGCAGTAAGACAGTTGATTTGGAATCTCTAGGTCATGGGTTCAACACCAATGGATAATGCTAAGTTATATAAAGTTCTAATTAGACTATATATCTTGGGACATACCTATATTTCACTTATTTTGGGTTTCAACACCCCCCAAAAAAGAGGACCAAATGGGCACTTACTATAACTTCATCATCAACAAAAGATGTATCTATTCGACTTTACAATATAAATGTTCATATCATAGGTTTTATCAAAATATGCAGATAAATCCTTCTATGCTTGATGATATGGATGTCAATAGTGATGTCAATGTCTTTGACAAGGTGTAGAGCATGTTTATCATTGATAAAGATGGGTACACAATGATGGATTAGGATACTCCTCAAGAAGCTGAGAATGACGATTGTGTAGACATTCATACATTCTCCATCACACCTCAAGTTTTCCATATGCAAAATGAGTAGAAATCATCAAGCAATGGTGTCAACATCCCAAGTATGAACCCAACTTAATGATGGAATGACTTGCCATCAGGATTACACCTATGAATGAACTCAACACTAAGGATCTCTTCAACATGGCATTCTCAAAATTATTTTCAAATGGGGCCTATGACTTATGATGTCAACGAGAAGAAATTAATCTTTTATGAATATGCATGTTATCTTATACATAATGAGGATGTTAGGTTTGGGATCCATCCTTCCTTCTAGTAATGATGTCTCCTTATTCATGTAAAACAAAACTTACAAACATATGTAAGAATATGCATTGTTACTTGTTATCATATTTGTGTAAAATCAATGCATGTACATACTACATATACAACATGATAATGTGACATCGGGCTTAGGATTTTAACATAGTCTTCATATGGGAAAATATCTATGAAATCCTATTAATAATGGATGAGAAACAACATGAGCTAAATGTGGGTAACCAAAGCCATATAGTGGGCAAGCTTATGAGGTTCAAGAAGACCTTGCATGATATGTGTGTCTCTTAGACCAAGTATTGTTCAGAGCTAATCAATATGATGTTCCAACTGGAAATGCCCAAGCTCTTCCTCACACTAAGCACTACTAACATGCATTGACTAAAGCTACATGCATTAACGCCTACAGAGCTATTACAAGATCCAATTGCGTTCATAGGGTAAATAATAAGGAACATAATCAAGTACCCACATATCATAACTTACTTAATGCACATGAGGTACTAAGCATTCTTTGTGTTTATTCCACACTATGAATTTTGGGTGGAGGATTATTGGGTAAGATATGAATGGCAGCATTCTGATTCATTGTACATGCATGGATTCTTTTGGCTATCCAACATCCTTGACATGATAACCTTGATTAAAATGATGCTACTAAAGTGGAGAGTGTGAATCAATTCTTTAATAACTTGCTCCATGCATGAAACACTAGGTTCAAAGATGCTAAAGAGACTCCACAAGTACATGGATATGTATTATTACATGATAATCTATGATATTGTACTATCTACTAATGTTCTATTTTGCAAATTGATCATCTTAACTTTATTATCCATCCACGCACATTCTTTAGTGAGATGATTAATGCTAGAGGTTTAAACAATGATTATGAAGAGTTAATAAATTACATCCAATGACATACAAGATGCAGAAGAGATGTGTGTCTAAGAAGAATTCATGATAGAGATGTGTGCATGTAATCAACATAAAATTTATGAAGTTCTATCCTCCATTTGAACATCTACCTTACATAATTTCAATTTTACATACAACACCTGGTGATTATAATGACGTAAAAGCTTTGCCCTATATCCTAATGATAATAACATGTCTAAATTTGACCCAAAATTGAATAATCCCTTATTGAATGTTTACAACCATTTGGTATTTCAAGTATGAACGGTGAACACCAACATGCATCCTATGCTTAACAAGTACACTATGATCTAGTACATAGTGAAATACAATACAAATTTAGAGTAGATGTTAGAATATGTTCACATTATATTGCAGGAGATAGTTAACAACTAAGATAATGACCAAGTTGCAATTGCAACATAGAGAAACTTCCTCATAGGTTCCACCATAGAATGAGACATTTATACCATGGAAACCTATTATGTGTAGTAGGCAATTCATATCATTGATTGTATCTAAGTAGGTGTACAATAAGGTGTAGATACCATATATCAATGTAGAAGGAAATGAAGAAGGTAGTAACTTGACAACAATACAATAACTAGTGCCCATAGTAGAATAGGATAGAGTAAAATATGAGTTTAAAGTGATGCTACATAGTGTGCCATGTAGAAGATCAACTCTATTTGTTAATTAGTACATGATATTGGGCATGTGGAATACTAAACTTTGACATCAATGGTCTACAAAATATTTAGGTGATTAATGCAAAGCATGTAATGTCATTTCTTTAGATTTACAGAACACAACATTAGTTGGAGCCCTTGTTGTAATTCTAAACCACTAAATCAAGTTGATGATGCTTGGACAAAAGTATAGGTAAGCATACAACTTGATATTCAGACACTATCATTGGTACCAAAACATGTCTTATTTGTTGTAGCTTATCATTTAAGGAACTATAGGAATAAAGAAGTTAGGTTTGATAAAGAACATTAAGAAGGGCTTCCAACTATGAATTAAGCATCTTGGAAATCCTATGTTGCATCTAGCATCTATGAGCATGGCAACCTTCCATATAAGAGGTGTATCTATCTATTTGGAGTTGAAGATCTCAGTGGATCAATTTAAGTAGATATCCTCAAGTTTGAAGATAAGATTGCAAGAGCAATTACAACACATCAAGTACATTCTAATAGACAAAAAGAGCTTTGTAGGTAACTAGATACCTTAGAAAATTCACCACAAGCTTATATTAATCTTCTAAGAATTAATTGATGAACCATTTAAAGCTTGATTAATGATACTAGTATGCAATCTCATCCAACTCCCACTAATTAAGTAATGTTCACCATATAGAGATAATGGCCTTCCAACCTAATTATAGAAGAGCTTCCAAGTCACCATCACACTCAACATCATGTATAGGAAAGATGCCAATGGCCTAGACCAACACTAGTTTAAGTAATTACTTATGAATGTCTAAAATGGTATTGTAATGAATCATGACTAGGAGTCATTAATGGCAAGGACAATTGTTTCCTACATTTTTTCTAGATGAAATGCCTTGAAAGATGCACTACATCTTTACTTGACCAACAAATATGTGAAAGGACATTACTTATTCAAGCTACAAACCCTTGATAAGCTAGTTTCCAACTACAGCACTAAAGCTGCATCATCGATGTTATTATAGCTCAATAACTATGGTGATCTAGAATAAGAAGTGATAATAACCATGGGCATGAAGGTTATATTAACATGCAACTTATGGACAAAGGCAAGGTTGGTCAATGATACCATAACTTGTAGAACCAAATCATAAAACTATTTTTTGATTCCATGAGCTTCTTCCTTTAAGTTTAAGCTAATGTGGTAGAATAGATTTGTAGCTAGCTCATAGAACTAATTCATAGAATCACTTCTTGGTTCTATAAGCTTTTCCTTTATCTTGAGCTTACATGGCTTTTGAGTTCTCTTTAGATCCTCAAAAGTCTTTTTATGCTAAGCTTAGCTAAGTCGGATTAAAACCAAATTTAGTTATGTGTAGAATATTTCTAAGTAGGTTCCATGTTTGAGCTTTTACTTTTAGCATTTATGTGATTTGCAAAACTATTTTAGGGCTCATTCGTAGAACCAAATTAATTCTATGACCTTGTGCTATAGATAAGCTGACATGGCATGTAGAACCATTTTTGAGCTCATTCATGGAATCAAATTTTTAGTTCTATAACCTACATAATATTCCTTAGCTTTTTAATCTTTATTCATCTAATCCTTAACATGCTGAGCTAGATTAAGAAGTATAATAAGCATATGTGAACTTATGTTTGTAAGCTTTTGTGGGCCCAATATAAAGCTCCTTCTAGTTATGACATGTCTTGTAGAACCATTTCAACTCTTGTTCATAAAACCAAATTTTGGTTTTATGAACCTATTTTTTGCTAATGCTAATGTGGTGGAGTCTCTCTAGAATTTCTTTGTAGAATCACTTTTTTGATTCTATGAGCTTATTGACTTTTTCAAAGTTGATATGATAGAATAAAAAATGAGCTCGCTCATAGAACCAAAATTTGGTTCTACAAATTGTGCTTCTTTCTCATAGAGTTGACGTGGTAGATCCAAAAGTAAGTTCACTTATGGCACTAAATTTTGGGCTTCTACGAATTGAACTCTTTTCTTTTTCTTCTTTATAAACACACTTCATTGTGATGACATGGCTTGTAGAACCATTTTAATTTTTAGTTTTACAAGCTTGTACTATATAAAATCTAACATGGTAGAACAAAAAATGAACTCACTTGTAGAACTAAATTTTGGTTCTACAAATTGTACTAATTTTTCCATTCAATGAAATGCAATCCTAATTCAAATGCTAACTTGGAAAAATAGAGGATGAGCTTGTTTATAGAGCCAAAATTTGATTCTATGAACTTATTGTCTTTTTGTGTTTTATCTTAAGTGTGAACATGGTAGAACCACTTTTGGGCTCACTTGTAGAATTGATTTTTGGTTCTACTAGCTACCTGCTCTATTTTTAACTAATGATGTGCCTTCCTTGTAGAACCAACTTATTTTGGTTCAACAAGGTTGAACTATAAAGAGGGTAATGTGGCTCATAGAACTATTTTGAAGCTTGCTTATAGAATCAAATTTTGGTTCTATGAACTGCACAACTTCATACTCTTTTATTTTCTTCCAGAGTTGATATGACAATGTTGAAAATGAGTGCTTTGTGCCTTTAAAAGCCTCTAAAGTGGCTTGTAGAACTGATTTAGCTTTTGTTTATTAAACCAATTTTTGGTTCTAGTAACCTATTCCAAACCAAGGTTTGATGTGGCTTGTAAAACCATTTTGAAGCCCATTCATAAAATCAAATTTTAGTTCTACAAAGCTCACATTTTCTTTAGTTAATAATAAAATATTTTTTGAATTAGTCCTAATACTTCTTGAGATTTCAACTCTTTAAAACAAACTTACTTTACTTACCTTACATGGCACATGGTATTTATCTGTAAAATTAAACTTTAACATTATTGTATAGAATCAAACCTTATGGTAATATGAAGCTTATCTTTTAAGTACCAATTGGCTGATGTGCTAGAACCAATCTTGAAGCTCTTTGTAGAACCACTTTTTGATTCTATGTACTTTCCCTTCATTCTACAAATAAATTGACCAAGAGTTGATGTGGATTATAGAGCTATTTTAGGGCTTCCTTATAGAACCAATTCGTAGAAAAGTTTTTTGATTCTAATAACCTTTCATAGAACTCTAAGTTGATGTGGCATATAGAGTGATGAGTGGCAAGGTACCCCTACACTCAACCATACAAATACAAGTGTGTATGCACGATCCGGTCAAACTCTACAGACAGACTAGTTGTGGTATCTAGATAGTTACATGTTGATCGCAGTTCACTGTCTTCCCACTTGGACTAATATTCGCTTATCATGTATGGTTTAGTCCAGAGTGAGGTGTATGATATGATTTATATCACTAGGATACTCTTGGAGACAATGGAAAATAATCTTGATCAGACTAAGAAGCAATAGGAAATGAAGTCTAGCTAGCCTAAGTGCGATGAACATCCATCCTTAATCATCCGCACGCATCTTGGACCTCATGTACTACTTCTGGGATTACCAAGTGCA
>MNCI01010332.1:1956-62616 GCA_015680685.1 Gnetum montanum
TACATTTACGCTGTGTCACGCACAGTTGCGTGATGAGCGTAAGCGCGTTGTTGCTACACCTAGGTTACGCTCATACAGGCAACACAACGCGAATGAGCGCAAACGCAGCCAAGACACGCCTATCATGGATCTGCTTTTTACACGCACAGCACGCAAATGAGCGTGTTGTGCCTAGTCGCAGTTCGACTTAAAAGAATCGCGTCAACAGGATCCGCAACATTCGGGCCCACATCATCAGGGTTGCGCGTGTCGCGGCCTATAAATACCCCAGCTGACAAATATACAAAAGAGGGGAGACGGGGAGTTGGCAAGTGAACAAGTTAACAAACCAGAGCACCAGAGCACTTATCGCTTTTTGTTGGCAGCAGATCAAGAGGACAAGAGCATTTTCTGAGCAAGGGAACACTTATCGCCTTGAACAGAGAAACAAGAGCAACCTTTGGTAATCGCTGCAAACATCATCCTTTAGCAGAAACAGAACACAGCAAGCCTGAGCCTTAACAGCAGATCTACCCGAAGCAAGGAAGCAGAACGGGAATTGCGGAGTCGTCTCGCCCAGTTAGCAGGTTCTATCGTTCAAAAGATCGACAGACTTCAGAGCTTGACCATTCCTGCACCTAAGCTTTGAGCCTACAAGGTAGATCAGACTTCTGTCCAGACAGTTTTCTTCTTGTTTTGTGCTCATTTTGTATCCAGTTGTTGGGGGTTTTCTCCTATTGTAACGTAATATACACACAAGCATACATCCGATCTAGCATTGAAACATAGATCTTTGATCTTTGCGACGTACACGTTGTTTTCTCTCCCGATTAGCATCTTTTCAGCGTTCTGGCGTTATCTTCGTAGCGATTCATCTATGTCGTTGTCTTCCCGCTTTACGATCTCTCGCACCAAATCACGGCACGCAAAAATCCATAATCGTCATCGCTTTTACTGACCCGTAAGTCCCTGTCTGATCGACAAGACCGTTCAGGGCACCGCGGATTCGTTTTTCCAGCTTAGCCCTCGCGCGGATCCGTGGTTAAAGTTGTGTACACGGAATTTCGGTCGGTATTTCCAGCTGCCGACGTTTTCTGTCGTTACAGCAATGAAAAGAAATTTTAGTCCACCCTTTAAGAATGTTCTCCACAACCAAAGAAGCATCAACATAACAATCAAGGCTGAAAGTCTACCACTACTAGCGACAACAAGGAGAATCATCTTCAATGAATTCTTGAAGACCTTTGCAAATTTTTTAATCTTCAATGTCTATCCAATCTGTATGTCACTTTGTCATTTTGTATGCATCCACTTGAATAAAATTTTGTAATGCAGCACTCGAAGTCAGTCAATAGTTTTCATATTAGTCAATAATCCCATACATTTCCAACATTTTATAAGGAACTTGTTCCTCATTTTGTTTAACTCGAGGATGATTTTTCATTCAATCATGGGGGTATGATGAGTCATGATTTTCCTAGCTTTGATACCAGATATTTGATATCAAAGCCCTAATATCAGACCCTTAGATGCATTATCAAATATTCAAGATTGGGGGGTATGGGCCGGCCTATAAATATAGTTCTTGGGAACACTGTGTGGGGAATAGTTTTGCATAGTTTTGTTAATAGAGTAGCCAAATTCTTGCAATTTTATTCTGTAATCTTAAAGAATAGTTAAAGAGTGTCCACAAAGTGAATCTAAGTTATTTGTACGAAGTCTTATTCGATTGGCAATGTACCTGGACATATTTCATGAGTAGCAATAAGATCGAGATTGATTCTTATTCATTATCGCACTTTGACTTAGATTAGATTTAGTTTCCATGTAATTTAATTTTTATGTACTTAGTTAATATTTACATTTTCATGCATGTTAATTAATTAAGCACATAAGTACAATTACTTCGAGCATGCATATGACTCTTGGTAATTCCAGCAACACTTAACGTTTGGTAACCCAATAGCATTATATGTGTTTAGGATGTGCACAGGAAGTGGGATTAGATACTTATGTTAGGGTAGTTGATTATTAATTAGCAATTAGATTAGTTGAATTGATTATAAATTAAGTTTCAACCTATTGTTAATAGTAGAATACTAAAATATAAAATAATAAAAATCATATGCCTCACTTTGGACTAAACCATACGTGACAAAGCTACCACTAGTCCAAGTGTGAAGACAACGCATTGCAATCAAGGCATAGTGATCTAGATTCCACAACTAGTCCCATCCATAGAATTGATCGAACCATGCATGAACGCTTGTGATTCATATGGTTGGAAGTAGGAGTACCTCGTCACTCATCAATGTCCAATCATTCCTTGGACACACTAGCTACTACCAATGGTTTATAGAGAATTTCTCTAAGATTGCAAAGCCATTGGTCAAGATTACATAGAAATATGCTCCATTCATTTGGATCAAGCAGTGCGAACATGCATTCCAACAACTAAAGGAAAGACTTGTAGAAACTCCAATTCTATAAGCACCAGACTAGTCCAAACCATTTCACATAATGATCAATGCATCCAATTATGCCTTGAGAGTCATGCTTATGCAGTGTGATGATAAGAAACATCCATATTATATGCATTACTTGAGCTAAAGTATTGTAGGTGCACAATTGAATTACACCACAACTAATAAAGAACTAATGGTAGTGGTGTATGCTCTTGAAAAGTTCAAGCACTATGTGCTTGACTATAATGTGTTTGTGCACATAGATCACACTACGATCTACTTCCTAATGAATAAGTCAATGATGTGTCCTTGTATCATACAATGACTTGTGATCTTGCAGAAATTTGATCTCAAAATGGTGGATTAGAAAGGAACTAAGAATGTGGCTGCTGACCATCTCTATCAATTAAGATGGGATAACAAAGAGGGGGAGAGCCTACTCTCTAATCAATTTCTAGACAAACTTCTCTTTATAGGAGTAATAAATGACCAAGTTCCCATAAAAAAATGGTACAATGGCATCCTCGCTTACCTTCTCACTCAAGAGATGCCATAATATCTAGACTTTAGGAAGAAACAACAATTTCTTCATTCGGAAAAGCACTTCATGGAAATCATTGAACACCTTTACAAGGTATGTGCCAATGGCCTGGTTTGTTGGTGTGTCCCTGATGTGGATCAACTATGTATTCTCCACGATGCTCATGAAGGCCCTTGAGGAGGAAACTATGAAATAAGGCACATGGTCATAAAACTCTTGATGCTAGAATACTATTGGCCTACAATCTTCAAGTTGCCCACCTATTTGTCTGATCCTGTGAGCACTGTCAATGAGATGGTGGAATGATCGCTCAAATGGAAGTTCCTCAATAGTGAATTCAACCACTGGATCCATTTAACATATGGGGCATTAACTTCATGGGTTCCATCACATTCATGTCTAATGAAAAGTTGTACATCATCATAGTAATTGACTACTACACCAAATGGGTAGAAGCAGTAGCCAGCATCGACTGTACATCATGCACTACTACTCAATTCATATAAAAAAATGTTGTAAATAGGTTTGGAATGCCATGTGCACTAATTTCTAATAATGGAACCCATTTTATAGGTGCCACTTTTTGAAAGTTGACACAACACTTGGGGGTTGAACATAAATTAACAACACCCTATCACCCCCAAGTCAATAGTCAAGAAGAGGTAACTAACTAAGAGATCAGAAAGGTTCTAATAAGAAATATTAGCAAATATAGGAGAGACTAGAGCATAAAATCCAATGATGCCCTTTGGGCCTACCACTCAACATGGAAACTCCTTATTGGCTACTCTTCCTATGAGTTAGTGTACTAAAAACTTCCAATACTTTTGATTCAATCTAAGCTTCGTACACTCTCAATAGCCTATGAATTGAAACTTCACCTAAGTCTAGCATAAAAAGAAAGACTAATCAACCTAAACATGCTAAAATAAAATTGATTAGTGGCCCTATCTTTGAATGAAGTGCACAAGGCATTCAACAAACACTAACATGACCTTAGAATATGGAAACTGAAATTTCAATCAAGAGATAAGGTTCTTTACTAGAACCCCACACACATATCCTAGAAAACAAAGTTCCAAACATTGTGGGAGGGACCATATCTAATTGAAAAAACCTTTCCTTTTGGGACCATGACAATATACAAACTTGAGGGCCCAAATAAAAAGCAATTGGTCAACATCTAGCAAGTAAATATTTTCCATGAGCCCAAGCAAGCTAGTGTAACAAATACCTTAATGGCTAGACAATCACACTCAATTTCTCATATCTCCTCCTTCCAACTCAGTCATGGGGGAGATGATCATATGTGCTAATCATCCATATGACTCCTGAGTTTTTCTAATTTTTTTCCACATTTTTAATTTTGCAAGTTATTTGTTTTACAAATTTTGGTTTTCAAATTTTTCCTATTTTTACACTTTTTTTATTTTACACCATTATTATTATGTTTTAATCTTTCTTGAATATTTTAAACTTTCTTATATATTTTACTTTGTTTTTTTTAAATACGATTTTGAAATTTTTGCTAATAAATGTGTTTTGTGCCAATAGGAAATAGTGGTGTTATAACTACTACCAATGATGGTTTATGCTTAATTTTTTGTTTACTAATGTCTAGTTTCTATTTTTAAATTTTTGTACTGATGGCTTAGTCATGGTTTCTTTTTCATGGAATAGGCAATGAGTCCATAACATCCACCCATTCACAGTCTCTATGTTTTTCCTTGTTTTGGAAGTTTGAGGTCCCTTTCATTAAATAAACTTTTAATAAGTTTGTGACCATGGTAGTTTCTAGAATTGGGAAGGATTCAAAGGTTTACACAAGATGTGACTTCAAGGGGACTCAATACTCTCTATACGCTTTTACTTCCTTGGGTGCTTGAGTGTTTTCATAAACTTCTTATAGTTCCACTTCAACCAATAATAGAAAGTTAAATAAAGTATTTGCGTGGTGTGGTTCCCATCCAAAATAAATAAATAAAAAGAAAAAAACAACAATAATAAAAAAATAAAACAAAAAGAAAACACGACAGGAATTCAAAGTACATACCTTAGACAACTAAACAAGATACAAGCACTAGTTATGGGTCTAGAAAGATATGTTACCCATGCCTGAAGGTCCTCTCAAACTAAGGCCCTTTCTCACTTCTTACTTTCTTTTCTTCTCTTTATGAAATGGTGGTTTTTCTATGGGTGCACTCTTGTGTCTTAATGGGGTGGATCAATCTTGGAGTGGTGATGTAAAGTCACTAAACGAGGTTGGCTTTGGTTTGGTTTGGACTAAGGATGGATCTTCTCAAGTCATTTTCAATACAAACTCCATAAGGCACTTCTTATGACCTTAATTCAGAATTCCATTCCACCTTCTCCATCATCCATCTATGCTGACCATAATTCACCTCACTGCTGGTGTCCATGTTCTTGATTCATTTTCTTGGTTTGATGTATTTGAATTCTTAGGTAGAATTTTCTAGGTTTTGCTCCTTAACTTTCATTGACCATTAATCACCTATGAGGCCCACGGACTCCTTAGCTTGAGGTTATGCAAGGGCAAACAAGGCATGTGCCTACTATGGGAAGGACCCACTTGCATATCTCTTGGTTGGATTTTTTAAGTACCTTATCCTTAGACATTCTTACAATCAAAATCTTTGGTACACTCATCTTCTACATCAAACCATGCACTCCTTTACATATTTTGTTCATTAAACACATTCTATATTAAATGTTCAAATTTTTGAGCTTTCAAAGATCCTATTTAATGATTTTGTCATATTCTTGGCTTTTCCAAAATTCCATGGACCACATATTAATTGAAATATTCCTTGTATTTTTTAAGATATTCAAATTTCAATATTTTACCTACAAGCCCCATATACATGGCCTCTTCAACATGGCAGAAAAATACTATATGTAAGCATGATCCCACTTGGAAATTTTACATTTTCTCACAAACACCAAGGGATTTTTTCAAGTTTTCAAAGCCTAGAACCTTCCAGACCCCATAACTTCTTAACCATTTATCCAAAGCACTTCATTTTTAACCTTGTAGCTACTGGAGGTAAGCTCTTCGTCATGGGGGCCACAAACATGTCATTTTTTATAGAAATATTTTCACCATTTTTCTAACTCCCACAAAGGTTTAACTAAGAACTCAACTATTAAACATCAAATTACAAGAGTTAAACCTTTTCAACAAGCTTCGGTAACATTTACAATAAATAATTAATAAAATAATCAATCTACCATGGTCCAAACTTAGCCAAAGTGTAACTAACTAATGAGAGAGGGTGTTCAAAAATTTAAAGTTACACATTGTATCTACTAATCAATGGATGTGTTGTGACCATAGATGACATTGAAAGGAAATCACATGTAGGAAGTAGGATCATCTCAACCAAGGGAGAAATGACCTAGAATGGGAAGGGGCCAAGAAAAGGCCTAGGAAGAACCACTTGCAACCCGTGCCATATGTCCTCTTAGGGAAGAGGCTAAGGTGGAATTTATTCAATAGATTCCAGAATTGGCAACAACAACAGAACACACCCATCGAGATGATGCACCAGCACAATAAGCAAATCTTGAGGTGACCTTGAAAAAAGCTTTCTTGAATCAAATTAGATAATGAGAGGTTCAAAAAATAGTGCTCCAAAAGTTAAACATTGTTCCTTTCTTGGAGAAAGAACCAAAAGAAGTGCAAAACTAGCTAAAGGCCTCTCCCATGTGGCTAATAATCACTTCTACCAAGGAGTGGTAGATGGGAGAAAAATTCCTATTATAAAACAATAGGTAGGTCAGTTCAATGGTCAAAATCAAGGACATCTCAGTGTCCTACTCAATTCAAGTGATTGCACAAGTTCTTGGGTTGCCATAAATAGGGGCAAGTCTTGCTAAGATCCCAATTCATGTGAATCCTAACTTCAAGAAATAATGAGTTCAACGATGCTATGGCATCGACTGTGAGAAGTTTAGCATGCTTACATCAACAAAGAGGATCCATTATAAGATTGTGGCCTTCCACATCAATCCCACAGTGAGGCCAAGTAAAACCACCACCTTCTCTACCTACTACTTTGAGTAGAAGATTTCTTGTCAACCTTCTATAACTAATTTTTCTAGAGATGGAGAAGAGGTTTAAAGAAAATGAACATGGAAGGAAGACACTCCCCTTTCCATGCCTCATTGGAAAAATATATTGGAGGGGAGGAATAGTTTGTTACACCAATGATGTTGTCAGGCATGTTCCATCCACCAATTAGGTAGAAATGATGAAATATCATATGCGTGCAATGACTATCCAAGAAGAGGAGTAGCAACCACCACCTCCAATGACCACTAAAACAACTATGCTAGACATTGTTGCAACTACCCAATGATTACATGAATACCAAGAATGGATCTTAAGTGAACAAGAGCAACAAGTATGCATGAGTGGTGGGGATGCATCTGTGTACAAACCAAAAATGAGTCACCTAAATGAGGTGGCCTAGACAATTAGCCTAATGGGTGCACGTGGATCTATTTTCTTAGCCAAAAGAATGCAGTTGGTAGCAAGGTCAAATCATAGCACCAAAGAGGTAATGATATCTCTTGCAGAATACTAGCCACTTCCAGAAAAACACCACAACCTTCTTAGTGCACTTGGAGAAAGGTGAGGAGGCAACTATATTAGTGATGCAACACCAAGGGTAGGAGACAGTAGCAAAAGTGGTTTATGACTGAATTACCGAAATTCTCAATGCACCTACAACATCTATACTAGATGTCACAACACTCAAGGATGTGTAGACATTTGCAAAAACCATAAGTGATAGAATAAATGCAACACAACACAAAGAACTATTGGATCGACTAATAGGAACTAGGAAACCTCTTCTAGATGTTTTTGACCATCTGGGCAATATTACTACAACCTAGTCAAAGCTACTAGAGGTAAGGGGTAAGAATATCATCTTGGAGGGGCAACTAGAAATAACCAAGGAGCTAAACGAATGCTTGGCTACTAAAGTTGTCGAATTAAGAACCCAAATTGCCAACTATGTATTCCTCAACCTAGCATTGATAAAAGATGAAGTTATGGAATAACTTCATACTAACCTAAAGGGGTTGAGGATGTAATGGAGACAATGGCATTCTACTAATCCTTGAAAAAGGCCACATAGCACAAGATTTATAAAGACTTGGATCAAAATCACTAGGATAATGTATAGTTGACCATAGAGAACCATCACCTATGGAATGTTGATGAGCATAAGTAACAATTAATCAATTTCATCCATCAACAGTAGGAGCAACTAGCTAGAGCAAGCATAGAACTAAGAACATTGGCAACAAAATATAGAAATATCTTCATGGAAAAGGTTCACATCCTTCTCCAAAAAACTACAATCAAGGTAGCTGCTTGGAAATCAAAGGCTCTCAAAGTTGAGAGAGCCAAAGACCATTATAGATAACAAGTCAATCTACAAAAGGAAGTAAATGAAAAACACATCCAATTAGTGAAGGTGAAAGTGAATGAAACCCTTCAATAAATCCAACAAGGACAAGAAGTGTGAAAACCCATCATTGATAGGATGGATGCCTACAACATAGCAGAAATTCACATGAAGGAGTTGCAAATTGAGGAGATGATGGAATACATGGAGCTCGCCAATCTCCATTATGTGAATTTGGCCATGTTAACTACAAGAAGACCATGGTTATAACTTGAGAAATAGGTGGCCAACTCATACTTGTTGTACGAGGATGATTTCAAGAATCACAAAGACACTAAGCAAAAGATTGCAGTGCCAAACACTAAACTCAAAGTTCTCAAGGCACGATTCACTAATCAATGATCAACTACTAAGAACTTGGCTAAGAGGATGAATGACTACTAGGAGCTATAGAATGTAGTTAGGGCATTCAATATCAATTGCAAATAGTTCACTACCTAGTTTCTCAATGCGAAGGAGATGTTCTCAATAATGCCCTATTGGTGGGATGTTCCCATTCCAGCCCACATTGGTGATGTCACATGAGCTTTGAATGATCCCCAAAGTAAGGAGGAGAAGATGAAGGCATTACTAAATGCCTTTCTCCTTCCACTAGGGTTGCAACCACAATAAGACAACCACAATTGCCTTAGCCACCACATGTGCTTGAAGCCAGTGAAGGTTTTTTAGACCCTCAAGAGTTTCATCAAAGGATGTGCTATCCAATTTCGTGTAGTCATGTTATGATGTTTAATTTTGTGTCATGAAAACCAAAATTTTTTGCAATTTGTTGATTTGTACACTTGGGCACTTAGTTTTGTTATGTCAAGAGTTAATCAATAATCCCATACCTTCCCTATTTTGTAAAGAAACTCAAGGAAGACTTTTCACTCAGTCATGGAGATATGTTGAGTGTCAAAGCATTGAGTCGATGAGCCCCCATTGACATGAACTCATCAATGGACCCTTATCAATAGAGCCCCATTTACGTGGTGTTGCCCCATCGATGGGGTTGCATTAATGTAGCATTTGCTACATCTACAAGGCCTCGACGATGTAGCCCTGTAGCAAAAACTATAAATACAATCTCCTAGTCATGTTTATGAGAATTAAAGTTAAAGTAATAGTAGGGCTCTTACAATTTGTCCATTTGAAAGTTAGAATATTTCTGTAAGTGCCTGCAATAGGAGTTAGAAAGTGTAAAGATCTTTATTTGAGAACTATTGTACTTGAACCATACCAGTGTGTATGGCAATAAAGACAAGCCTTTTGATCAAACCTTACAACACTTAGAATAGATTAATGATTTATTTATTCATTTATTATTTTCATTAATTATGTTGTTAATTAAGCTAAATTAGACTTCAAGTGATTAGTTAATTAATTAAGCCAAATAAATTAAACACATAAGTACGATCGCTTTGAGCATAAACACATATTCGCTTGGTAATCCTAGCAGCATTATTGCTTAATGCACTTAGTAGTGTAGCACTTGGTAACCAAGTAGTGGATACGTGGGTTCAGGACATGTATGGAAAGTGGGACCAAATGGTTATGTTAGGACTAGTTAGAGATTAGATAGTTAGTTAAATTAAACTAGTTGTTAAATTACTTCATCTCTCTACTTTAAGCACCAAAGAATATAAAGTACAAAATAATAAAAATCATATGTCTCAATTACACTTAACCATACCATGTGCATCACAAGTTAATTGGGAAGATAAAAAATGACCATTAGGGAAAGGTTCACTTCCTAGAAGACTAGTGTATCGAAAACTATAGAGTCTATGGAACTCGACTAGATTGTGTGTGAATGCTTCATGATTCGTATGGTTGGACATAGGGGTACCTAGTTGCTCATCATAAACTATAATTATTTGTTAGTAAATGGATCAAGCAACTGATTAAGACTTGGTTTGAGTCACTTGCATGTAATAATAACCTTACACTACTACCACCTATTACTATAGTTGTGTCTTACCTATTGTTATAGTACATAACTAAATCTATATTTACTACACTTGGAAATTGGAGTTCTAATTAAAGGAATATAGATCATAACATATCTTAATGTTTTTTAAAAAAATTCAATCTAATCATAGACAAAAATGAAAAAAATATGTTAAAAATGCTAATTAACATATCAGTTTGTTCTCTTTTGTAAGCATAATAAAGTAAGACTTTACTTCTTCAAGGTTCTACTTAGATCCATTTCTAGTTAATTTTTATCAGAGAATATATAGAAGCTATATCATAAAGTTAATAAAGTTTGTAACTTGAGTAAGAAAATGAGCTATGGAGAAACATTCAACTAGAAAATATCAAAGTAATGAATAAATGCTTCAATTTCTTTAGGATAATTCACAAGGTATTCATTACATGTTTAGGTTGTGAGAGAAATTCACTTTAAAAAAAAGTAATAGCTCATGATCCTAAACTATTTAAAGATAAAAATTTCAAAGAATTTAATGCATAATGAATATAATTTTATTAGACTAGGTATATCTTAAATTATATCATCTTTGGCACTTAGGATTATGTGCAATTATGAAGATATGTTGTTGCAACTAAAGACAAATCTACAACATACTGTTAAGTTAAACTAGAACTTGCAACTAAAGCACTATGAACTAAAGACACCAAGACTTGAAAACAAAGCAATTAAGAAAAAAGGTAGAAAAATAATAGAAAATCAAAGGAATGACAAGAATTTCAATCAATAAGCAAAAGAAGATGAAAAATGATAAGAAAATAGAAGATAAGTGGGAAAAATTGAACTACTTTTTTTTAATTATGTTTTATTTATTTTTACTTAAAAAATAAAATTAAAACATGTTTTATCATGTTTTGAGAAATGAGGACATGGGGAAAGTGCTCATGTACCTTTTGCAATAATGTGTGTGGTGAACGCATCATATATAACGTACATAATATAATATAATATGGTGTATAAACTATATATATAGCCCCTATAAACTATTTATAGTGTGCTTTAGTGCACCATATGCATTTCTTATCTTTAAAATAAACTAAATTTAATAAAATTAAAGTAAAGTAAAGTAAAGTAAAATTTAAAAAAAGCAATAAAAACAAGTCATATAAGCCATAAGAAAATTTTGTGAACTTGATCATTAGGCATACTACCATAACAAAGTTGAAACTTAGTAAATCATGAAATTTCTTTGTCATAGACTTAGAAAGAAAAAGAAAAAAAATGCAGGAAATCATAAAGAATTAAAATTAAAAAATATTTAAATTAAAGCATAAATTTAAAAATCAAATATTAACAAGAAAAAAATGTTTAGATCAAATCATTAACATCTACAAAGTCATCACTACCTAAGAATGAGAGTAATCAAGTGCTTTATGTAATGCAATTATCATCATCCTATAGGAAATTTAGCATCAAACTTACTTGCTCATAATATTGAGCTATCAAGAACTCACAAATGGATCGTTCCCATAGTAGGCTCTTGTCCTTTCTTACTCTCATAAGTTGTATTGACACCTATGGATTCTCAACAACTAGTAAGACATATATATCTAATGTAAGTCCATTTCTCAAATGATCAAATCTCAGTCTTCTCTTTACCCTAGTCAAGTTTCTACATGCACAATGATGAACCAAATATGGTGTAATAATAAAGAAATAGAGAAATTGAATAGAAAAAAGAGAAAAAGGAGAAATGCAACATTATTGGATCCCAAGTCAACAATTCAACTAGCACATTAGAGCATATGAGAATTTAGGATGCTTTACAGGGGATCTTTTACTAGTTTCCTTTACCACTACATGTCCAACCAATAAGGATAGATCTCCATGTTCTCTTTTGAGATACAAGGTCATACCACCACTTCCAATACCATCTAGTTTCTAATTATTCTATAGGCCAACCATTGATGAAGTCAAATCAATTTAATTGTTGAAAAAATCATCTGGACCCTAAGAATCTAATTTGATTTTCTTTCCTCCTTATATGTATGAAAGGTATATTACTAAATTTGGCATTACTGGAAACCTATCTTTAATCTGTTTGGCTACATTAAATAATCAAATTTACAAATTATGTTTTGAATGGATGATAAACATAGGAATGTCCTATCCTAGTTAAAGAAATTTTAACTTTTAGATCAAGACATGATTAAAAGTATAACTTAAATTTACTAGATGTTCCTCTAAGTGTGGATTCTAGGCCTTCAAAGCCTTATACTTAGGAGAGCATAACAATCAATGATCATATACTTACTTTTGTTTAGTCTTCCCAAGCAACCTAGTGAGTTAGTTATAAACCAATCAGCTTGCTTAGATGATATAACTACTAATTTGAGGGACATAGACTTAGCTCTTCTTCTTATTTATTGTGAGTAATCAAGGTCTCTAACTTGAGAAGGTGATGCTACTAATTTATAAAACTAACACTAAAATTTTTACTTACATCCACTAAGATCCATTGGATATATCAAACCAGTTTTAGAATTTCTTTTATTGAGTTTTTTTTTAATTTGTAACTTAATGCTAATTACTAGAATTAAATCTACGACCTTCAGTTATTGTGATATCCTATTCCCAAATGTCATGGAAAATGTCAAATATATGTTATATTAGACATTATGCAGAAGAAGACAATATACCCAATGTCAAATATATGTAACATTCATCATAATATGTAAAGGAAATAACAAGAAAATGTAGAAAGAGAAAGAAAATAATGCTTTATTAACATAGAATGGAGTAGTTGGATTATTCTCTAAGAGTGTTCCTTGGGGTTTTCTTCTTTTGGCATCTATCCCTTAGAGGCAATCCAGCATTGCCATCATGGTTAGGCCTGTAACCTAGTTAGAAGGGATGGCTAATTCACTTCTTGTCCCACTCCACCCAGCTCCTGTGACTTGCCTATATCAGCTCTACCACTCCATGCTTGGCATGACTCTAAGCTTAGGCATAAATGCCTTAGGTCAAATCCCCAAAGGTTACCTCAAGAGACATGTCTATTATTACAATGCATCCTTTTGGGTCTTAATTACAATTGGCCTTTCAAGTCTTGTTAAGATAAAAATAACACTTGTTATGAAGAGGTAGCATCTTCATTATGCAACAACATCATTTGGGAATAGGAACATGATAATCTACCCTCCTTAGGTTTTTCTCATCCTTAAACAAGTCCATGTTCACTATCTTTTTCTAGCTCTAATGCTTTTGGTATGATCCTATGCTCCAATAATTTTATTTCTCCTTTGAACTTAAAGTTGTTTCTTGCTTATTCTACAAAAAAAATATATGTGAGTACCATATATATAAAATTAAATATCATTTTATAGGATAATGACAAGAGGTGAATTAAAGATCTACCAACTACCAATCACCAGTCCTAACCAAGGTCACATAAAGTGCAACTCGTATTTGGTTACCCAAGTAAAGGTAGGGAAAATCCTGTATTCCCAACTTTTATTATCTTAGATATTCTACTTATCTAATTAAAATATAAATTAAATAATGAAGAAACTAATAACATTTATCAATTAAAGTAAGGATGAGATACTTCCTGATCTTGATAATTATAATTCTTCCATAAGTGGTATATGATCAAATGGTCTTGCTTCGGATGGAAGGGCTTGATCTTGATTCTTCTCCACTTCTTCTTTAGAAATTAACTCTAGTAACTTGGTAACTTGGAAGAATTGAACATTGTACCAAATATAATCTAGGATCTCAATAAAGAATGTTGTTGATTCATCCTCATTAATCATAGTAGAGTAATTAGTAAACTATGATTCTTAATGAACATTATCCATCAACATCATCTATTCCTAAATTTTAGAATCTAATTTATCTACTGAAGATTCAAAGCAAGCAAAATATTCACTGGCTAATGGAATTGCATGTTGAATTAATGGAAACATCTTCTTCAAATCAGGTTCATCTTCCAAGGATTCCTTTACACATCCATATTTTAAAAATTAATAAACACTACTTCTAACTATACATCAATTGAGTTAATACTTCAACTAATTAGCTGATTTACTACCTTATCTAATTCTCAATGATCTTTCTACCCCCTTTAAGACATTGAATCTAGCAATGTAACTAATGACATGTCATATGGATCTTAAGGCTATCTGCAAAGGTTATTTTCTGAACAAGGCATGATTAGTTATCCTTATGTTGTCAACATTTAGGGCACAATTCCATAATATCATCAAATTATCAAATACTCATATGATATATGTGACCTCAACATTGAGTTTAGAATGGTGAAAAAAGTTGGAAATGACTATTCATATGTTGAAAATGGACATCGTATGCTCGAGTTATGCTAAAAATTAAATTTTTGAGGGTCTCCAAGAACTATATCAAGCAAGGGGTAAAAACTAATTTTGAGGGTTCCTTGGGATAGATTTGACTTCACCATTGTGTCAAGAAAATTGAAATCTATAGGAAAAAACTCTTCATTTGTTAAAAAAGGCTTCCAAAATCAAAAGTTATGGCTTTTGGAGTCTAGAACCTTTTGGCGCCAAAAATAAGACTTCCCAAGAGGTTACCCATCCCAATTCTACTCCAGAGTGAGCACATTTAATTATGAAATTCTTATCTCACATGTTGCTAACATGTTAGAGTCTATTTTTAAAAAAATTTTCCCACATATCAAATTTTAAACTAATGGTTTGAAAATTTTTTAAAAATTTTTTTCATCAATTTAAAGAAATTTTTAAATTTTTCATCATTTGATGGAACAATTTCTATCGCCATCAAGGTAGGGAAAATAGTAGGGGTAGTTACTAGAGTAGGGATGTCAATAGCACCACAGTGATGCTAGAGTGGTGAGAAGGGGTGCAAAGAGAGTGGTAGTGGTGATGGCAGGAGGAGAGTGGCAATGATGGTGCTATGCTAGTCAATGTTGCATTGGCTAGTAATTACAATACTATTACAATGCTAGGCTAGTGCACAATGTAGGCAAGCCAACGCACTATGTAGGCAAGTCACTACATGGCATGCCCCTCTCTATTTCTTGCTTCCCTTCTTAGGGCACAATGGTGAAAGATTGCACGGTGGGCACTATGGAAATAGAGGTAACACTTCTACATGCAATGCTCCTATGTGGTGGGAGGCATCAAGTGCAAAGGTGGTGGGTGGTGTCGGGTAGTCACCATCTGGATAAGACCTATGTGGCCTAGGTGGAGGCTAATGCAGCCCATGTGAGGGCTTACGTGACCCCAAATGAGGCTAGTGTAACTTGTGCTAAGGCTTTTGCAAGGGTTAGAGTGGCCTAAGTAGGGCTAGCACCACCTCCACATGGGCTCACGTAGCCATCTAAGGGGCCTGCACAACCCTCAAACAAGGTTTGTGCACCTAGTGTTGGGTTGATGTGGCCCAAGTAGGGACTATGTGACCTATGCAACCCTTACAAGGACTAGCATGGCTCACACAAGAGGTAGAAGTGCACATGATTTTTGGGCTTTTTGAAAAGGGTCTTTATCAATAGCACTGGACGATGTCGGAGGATGCCTATAATCCACCATGTTGGGGGTGCCTGTAATCCGCATCGTTGTTGGTGTTCATAGAGCACTAGGGATTCCTGTAATTTGCAACACCATTAGTGTCCATGGAATATCAAAAGCATGGTGGGCCCATAACCCACAAGTCATAGGATCAAAACCTAGCTCTAATACCAATTGTAACATCTTGTTCCTAGATGTCATGGAAAATGTTAAATATATGTTATATTAGACATGATGCAAAAGAAGAAAATATACCCAATGTCAAATATATGTACCATTTGACATTATGTGTAAAGAAAATAATAGGAAAAATGCAGAAAGAAAAAGAAAAGAATGCTTTATTGATCTAGAATGGAGTATTTGGATCATGCTTTAGTTCCTTGGGGTTTTCTTCCTTTGGAATCTATCCCTTAAAGGAAATCTAACATTGCCATCATAGTTAGACCTATAACCTAGCTAGAAGGGTTGGTTAATCCACTTCCTATCCTACTTCACCTAGCCCTTGTGACTTGCCTATCCTAGCTCTGCCACTCCATGCTTGGCATGACCTCTAAGCCTAGGTATAAAAACCTTAGGTCAAATCTACAAAGGTTACCTCAAGAGACATGTCCATTATTATAATGGACCCTTTCATGTCTCAATTAGAACTTCCCTTTCAATTCTTAGTAAGATAATAATAACACTTGTTATGAAGAGGCACCATCTTCATTATGTAGCAACATCATTTGGAAATAGGGATGTGACAATTACCAAGCCAAAACTCTTGCTACTAAGCTAAATTTATATGGGTAAAGAGTACAAGGAAACATTCATTACTCATATTTATAATTATTTATGCTCTCTCTCTCTCTCTCTCTATATATATATATATATATTGAAGTCTTCCACTTGACCTTGATATGACAAGAATAGATTCATGAAATCATGAATCTTCTCTAACTAGTGTAGTCAAGAAAGACAAGAATAAAGACAATGATATAATCCCATGATTTAAGAATCATTCTAGTGATCATGAGGATCATTAATGACACATCCTTTCCTAAACCTTAATCACGCCATCATCTAGGTTTCTACAGTTTACACCTTAAAGTCTCAGGGCATTGAACTCTTGCATGGATGTAATACTAGAAGATCCCCTAATTATAAGACAAGATTCAACTCCTTGCTAAATACGTATCTAGCTTACTAATGATGATAGAAGAAAAAAATTAAATGAATTTGCATTGTGTATGCATTCTATTAACCAGATTTTTACATTGATCCCATTTAACAATCTTGCATGATCATTGAATTCATAAGCTCATCCATCATTTGGATTTTAAGTTGGGCATTTATAAAGAAATATTAATTGATTTTCCATGAATACAAAAAATCATACTTAAAATAAGATGAAAAAAAATTAGTTAATTATTAATATCAAAAAAAGATACATGAAAAATCACACCAAGAAGATCAAATCAAAATTGATAGATATGTATGTTTGAAAACATGCACAAAAATGACACCAAACAAAAGAATAAAGAAATTAATGAATGATATATCATTAGTTTCAACAAAAACATTATAGAAAATTATATATAAAATAAAAATTAAGTCACATAGATGGACAAATCATACTCAATTTCCAAAGCCATTACATTGAGGCCTCTTCCCAGATGATTGAGTTCTAATCTAGCATTTGATAACCTCCTTTTAGATCTAAATGATCAAATGGTTGAGGGGGTAACTGAAATTTTTTATATCATCTTAAGTGCTGGTCTTGATAGCTAAATTTCAAAATGAATTTTTTTCTTCGACTTGTTTATGTTTTAGCTTTGTCTTTGTTTAAAAAGGGAGTAGAAACCTTATTTTCTTGAGCTTTAAAAATACATTCCTTGTAGTCCTAATGATTAAAATATGAAGGTGAAAGAGCGGATGAGTAATAACTATCTTTGAAATTGATATTTTCATTCTCTTACAAAAATACTTTCATTTCCAAGATTATGAATTTCTAATCCCAAAGGGAATAGGATTATGATGGTACTAAGTGATAGTACATGATGATGGAACTTAAAGGTAATACATTACATTAACAAATTGGACTTATCCATATTGTGGTTGATTTGAAATTCCACCCTATAAATTTAAAGGGATCCATGATGAACATTGTTAGACCTATGAATACTAAGACAATTGCAATGGATATGGTTTGCAATGATGGAATACTACTTCAAGTACTTCTTCCATAGCCAATTAAGTTATATGCTAAAAAGAAGAATGATTTGATTAAGATTAAGGCACTATAGAGGGAACACTTCAAGGTGTTAAGTTCTAATGATTAAATCCCATCCATCATTATTCATGTTGCTATTGTGATAAAGGAAATTTACCAAAAAAAATAAGACATCTAGTTAGGGTAAGAGCTCTTACTCTTTATCTTAATTTCATTACTCTTGTCTCATGGTGTAACTATTTTTAGGAACTTCATCAACTTGTTTTTCTAATTCTTGAGACCTAAAACCATATTTTTCATTTAATAAATTCAAAACCTTGTTAACTGCATTGGCAACATTTACTAAATTCTTCTTAGTTCTTATGCTTTATTACACAAAGATTTCCATAGAATCAGAAGGTTTAATATTACATTCAACAGTTTGCAAATCCTTATCTAACATTAGAGATCTATGTTAACTTCCCTTACATTAGTGTAATTATGTTATTCAACTTTTAATCTAGCCATTGCATCCAAAAAAACTACAATTTGAGCCAAAAACTCTGGTAAAGATTGTCCATAGCATACATATCCTTTCATTAGTTTGTGATCTTAGTTCTTCTACTAGGTGGGTCAACTATTTAAAATTCTTGAACTCATGATTTAGATACTAATTAATCATGCAATAGTACTATTCTATAGCCACATCTAATGATTCATTGATATCTTGCTTCCATCATACTATTTTCTTTTTGAGATTTAACACTTAAGCATAAGATGGAAACCTAACATTAAAGGTTTTAACATGTCTACCTAAGAAGAGATGAAATTAGGTGGAAGAGCTTAATATCATGTTTTGGCATAGTTAAAACATGTGTCAGGAAAGAAAAAAACTTTTTTCCATACAATATTTCTTGAAGATTTAATGTGTTGTAGTAGGCTTAACATGCTAGTTTATGTCTATATGTAGTTATGCTATGAAAATTTAGTATGCACCATCACGGTGTACAATCCCATCTATGGTGTTTTGTAATATGTATCAACTTAGTTATGTTTAATTAAGTTTGTTAACTAATAGTAACTAAATATTTTCTCTTTCTTCTTTGAATTTAACTATTCCATTATAATTATATAAGTGATGATCCTAATTTAATGACAATACAAAACATAACAATAATGTGAAATAAGAAGTCAAGCATAGCATCTATTATAGAGATACTTAATTACCCTATTCTTCTTTATTACTTGTTAGTTTATGTTCTTATATTTAACATGTATGACATTGTAGACTTAGTCTATGTACATTGTCCATGTTTATCTCAATCAAAATAATCATCAAGTGATTTTTTTATATCCTAGACCTAGTAATAATATTACAAAACTTTAACATGGTATCAAAGAAATTTTTTAATGAATTTTAAATTATCATCTTGAAGTACTCATAGTGTGATGATAGTTAGGTACATTTAATGTGATGTATAACTATTCAACCAAATGGCTCAAAATGCTAGAGACCATGGGTATACACAAGGATTTTTGAAGAAAAAGTGCACCCTATCACCAACTTCATCTAAACATACTCAAACTAAATCACCATTATCATTTCCACCACTAGCACTATGTAGCCACCATGTAAAGCTTTAGGTTTAAAGATTAACATCAAGAAGATCAAACTACACTTTGCAATGGCAATACATCATGAGGTACTGTTAAATAAGAGAAGAGATTTTGACCTTCTTCTTTCTAAAGAAGAATATATTCGATAATTTTTCATTAATTTTTAGTATTCGATATTATTATTATGATCTCATGATTCTAAATTTGAGAGAAGTCATGACTAGTATCATTTGTTGAATTCAAGATGCTCAAAAATGATGCAATGGTGGATAATATTATCAAGATCTACAAAAAAAACTTGGTTTATCTATCAGTTTGGGAAATCTTAACAATTTTTCAAACTACAAAAGAGGTTCTTCTAGTTCTAATTGTAGATGGTGAAAATAGATTATGACTTAAAAGAGATAATGATTCCTAAATACTAGTTGCTAGAATGCTTTCTCAATAAGCTTGAGAATGGAAAAGCTTGTAATATTTCCACCATGAGAATTCTAATCTTGCAATTAAAGATGTCATACTCCAATTTGGCATGTATTATTATTTATTGTGTTATAATAAAGGATAATAAAAATGTATTATCATTAAATTTTCTAAGTTTCTTCTACATCATGATGAAAGAAGGAAGTCATGTGGATTTGTTAACAATTTTGAAGATGGAGATGAATGGGGAAACCACTATTGTACTACATGATATCTTCTTCTTACTTCTCCTATGGAAATTCTTATTTTTGTTAAACTATTCAATAATTTCATTCTAATGGATGTCAATACAATAGTAAAAAGAAAAAAAGAAGAAACTAGTTTCATAGTTTTTCTTAAAAGCCTTTTCCAATCCCTAGCAAACCATCATAGAGATTTTTGAAATGAAGTAGTCTTTTAATGTCTAGTTCAAGGGGTGGAACAAAATTAAGGTTAATTACATGATATCATCCATAATGCATGTTATGTTGCAACAATACAGCTTTAGAAATAAGGTTGTACATTTTAATTTAACCCTTAATTTCTTCAAGGAATTAGTAGGGAAGAGTTCTATGGAAGAAAAAACATTTAATAAAGATGCTTGGAAATATTTTGGAAATAGAAATGTAAATGAATTTCTAGTCATGATTAAAGGCATGATAAATAAGAACATTAGCTAGCTCTTTGATAAATTTTGTTTTTCATAGGCTAAGATATTAGGTATCCAATATTGGATATCTACTATCAGGAATTCAATATCTTAGCCTTGCTATCGGAGCACAAGTTATGACATTAGATATCCAATAGCGTAGGATGTATGCATACCTATAAATACAACACTTTGGCACATGATTTATCCAATTCTTTTGTTAATAGAGTAGCTAAACACTTGTAGTTTTATTTCATAGTCTTAAAGAATAGTTAGTGAGTTCCCGTAGTGTGGATTTGAGTTAGTTGTATGACTTCTTATTCAAGTGGCAATGTACCTAGACATATTCCATGAATGATAATAAGATCACGATTGATTCTTATTCATTAAATTACTTTGACTTAGATTAAATTTACTTTCCATGCAATTTATATTTCATGTACTTAGTTAATATTTACATTTCCATGCACATTAATCAATTGGAAAAATGAGCGTGACCAATTTTGAGCCTCAACATGTATTCACTTGGTAATCCCAATAGCATTATTGCATGGTTCACCCAGTAGCATAGCGCTCAGTAATCCCAATAGTGGATACATGGGTTCAAGATGTGTATGGCAAGCTAGGAATAAACACTCATCACCCATAGGCTAGTTTAGACTTTTCATTGTTAATTAGATTAAATAATTTATTTATTTATTATTGTTAGAAATAGCATAAGGTCAAAAAAACATTAAGAATCATATGCCTCACTTTGGACTAAATCATACATGACAAAGCTACCACTAGTCCAAGTGGAAAGATAGTGGCGTACAATCAATGCTTAATGATCTAGATGCTAGAACTAGCCCCATCCATAGAATTCAATCGAGTTGCACATGAACGCTCATAATTCATATGGTTGGGCATAGGGGGTACCCGCTACTCATCATTGGCACCATTGTCGAGGATGGTGCTAGTTATCTAGTTTAGTTAAATTAAAAATTATCATTGTGAAAGTATTAATGATTTATCTTTTAGAAAATAGTAATATTTTAAGTCACACACATTATCAAGTAAAACCATGTCTTCTTCACATAGGACCAAAAATGCATCATATGATGAGAACACTAATAGGAGAAATGATAGGTTCTATACTAAAAAGAATTGAAGTGAACAACCACAAGAAGGAATTTTATATGCTCATTTCCACCCTTACTAAATGCAAGGACTACATTCAAGTAATGTAGATAATCCTATAGGAGTTAGATTTAGTCCTATAATAAGGACGACCTTACGGGCTGTGACCTCCTTGAAACCTAAAAGAGATACATCCCAAGGACCAAAGGGGAAAATATAGGAGCCATGGTAATTCTCTAAGTTCACCATCTTCCTCTTCCTCTTCAATGTCTAGTTCTAACAAAGATGAATGTAGGTATAAAGATAGAGATCCACTAAGGGATCAGAACAAAGATAGAAGTATAAATAGACAAGATCATCAAAATGAACATAGACAAGATCATCACAATCAAATGAATAGAAATATAGATTATCACCATGGCGTGTCTGATACAAATGAACCCCTATTGGCTACTAGGGGCCTAACATAGATTTAGGAGGTAGTTTGAATACCTTAAAGGCATCAAAGGGACAGTTGAAACACCGTGAAAATTGCGAATTAGCCTCAGGCAAAGATTCGCAATCCAGGCAGAGGCGCATGTCAGAATTCCAGAGGGGAAAGTAAGACAGAACAACACCAAGAGGCACGTAGCATCAAGTCCTCAACTTCTTGTGTAGATTCCTAATCTTTCTATGCTTTTGTTGTTTACGCTATATCACGTGACATAGCATAATGGCACTTAGTGTGATGCTGTTTCAACATAGTCCGGCATCAGAAGGATAGTTACTTCGGCATAGGGAGAAGCCTAAGCAGCGTGATATGCGATTTCTTGTGCATTTTGCTAAGTCTTTTGATTCAAGGCCAGGTTTATGCTCTATTACGCATGGCAGCGTAATGAGCTCCAAAGCAATCAAAGGCAAAGTCCAAGAAAGTGCGATTGCTCATCATACGCTCAACACGCAACGTAGCGTATCATAGCGTATTGCGTCGCCAAGCTAGACATCCTTTACGCTTCATTACGCGCGGCTGCGTGTGCAAGCGTAAAATAGCCTGAATCTATTGTTTCCACATTATGTTATGCTCGTGCACGCAACGCAGCGTGCTGAGCGTAATATGACCTAAAGACAGCTGAAACATGCCCGACGTGCACCTCTTCTTCACACGCACAATACACAAATGAGCGTATTGTGCGTAATCATGAGGTTTTACACAAAAACAATCAGACCAACAGTACCCGAAACATTCAGGACACACGTCATCAGAGTTGCACCTTTTCCACAGGACGTCGCAGCTTATAAATACCCCAGTTGACAAAGATACAGGGGTTGGAAAATCAAAGAAGCAAAGGCATTTTTCTGAGCACTGGAGCACTTATCACTTTTAGAGTAGAGATACAGAGAGCAGCACTTGGGCACTTGTTGACAGCATCTCCTTACAGTAGAAACAGAGCACAGTTCGCTTTGAGCACTGGCGACAGGAGTGATCATTCTGTTGGGAAGACTCTATTGGTCAGAAATAGTTGATTAGTACATGTTAGAGCTTGGCCTTCCTTGCATCTCGGCTTTAGCCCACGAGGTAGATCGGACTTCTGTTTGGACCGTTTTCTTGTTGTTTTATGCTTGCTTCACATCCAGTAATCGGGGACTCCCCTATGTAACGAAATTTACAAAATATACATCTTTCAAGTCAAAGCGCAGATCTTGAAACTACGTGCTTCTCTTATGTCAGCTTCCTCTTATCGTGTTTAGCCTTATCATCGTTGCAATTCATCTACATCGTTTTCCCCTCGTTTTACGATTCCTCGAATCAGATCGTTTTCATGAAATATTCATCGGTTTACTGATTAGTAAGTCCCTGTCTAATCGACAAGACCATTTAGGGCATCGCGGATTCGTTTTTCCAGCATAGCCCTCGTGTGGATCCGTGGTTAAAACTGTGTACACGGGATTCGTTCGGTGTTTTCCAGCTGCCGATGTTTTCCATCATTACAGTTTTCTGGCACTCGAAGGAGGGCTTTCAGGCTCCGATCCGAATATTTCGGGTAGCCCTGGTAGTGATCCATACCCTAAACTGTAGACGTAATACCTCTAGGGAAGCCTATCGCCAATCGCGTGGTATAGATCGGTCGCAAGGACGATTACTTTGAAATCCTACAGGGTAGAAAGCCTATTTGTGCTTTTTTTGCCCGCCATCTCTTAGATCCGATCACCAGTTACCGTTAACTTTATTGATCAATGGATTCCTTGTACACAACCACAACTGCCATGGTCCCTACCAATCTGGGTGCCACATCTGTGAACCCTATCACGGTCACCCGACCAGCTCTGGGCGCAACGGGATCTCAGGGGCCATTGCGCCGATCATTGCGACTTCAGGGAAAAGAGCCCGTCTACATGGTCATAACCCCTAAAGAATATAACTTTATATGTGTTAAGATCCAGGCGAAGCTGGCCCTTAGCCGAGCCGAAGTCGAGGCAAAACGAAACTTTGAGGTGGTCCACTGAGGGGGCCATGACTTCAAACCAACAGCTTACGACATTATCCCTTTGACCGAGCATCAACATGAACTCATCACACACTTGGTCATGGCCAGGAGTCAGGCTGCACAGGCTACGGTTGAACCCCAGAATGATGAGGAGGACGACGAATTGGCAGCCCAGTCGGAACATTCGTTCCATACTCTGAGCCCTCATACGTACGTAAATCCCCTATTTCCTTTCAACGGAGAGGCTACCTCTCTTAATATAGTCATGACGACGTAGATGCACGTCCCTGCCCTTCCACAGGCCACTGCACAGTCGTCTGGGCTGCAAGCACAAATACCTCATAATAACACGGGGGCGGTTTCGTCACCTCGGGTACTTAGCATCCCAGTGGTGGTCCCGGCAACCGCTGCATCCCATTTTATCCCGCAGATATAGCCTCATGCCATATCAACAACTCGCCCAACGCAGATTTTACCACCCCCACCGCCTCCAACTCAACAAATCACCACAGCTGTTCAGCCACAGACATACACCTAACAACCCGCCCCAAGTCAGTGGCCCAACCCTGCAGCGCAACACAATCAGCCTGCGCTGTATGGTGTGCAACCTTCCGTTTCACCCGCAACGCAAGCTCCAAAAGTGGTCTCACAATACATCTATCCCTATCTTACGCAATAGGTGGAGGCTAACCTTGCTTCACAAACCAGTGGATGGTGGTCTTCGCAAGCCCCTCTGTTTGCGGGGATCCCCGCCCCACAAGTAGCTAGTCAACCTCTCTCGTCATTTCCACTTCCTGGCGTCGCCCTCCCGGTCCAACCTCCTATGCCTTCTGCATAGGCACCTCCGTCAACAGGCCTGGACCAAGCTTTCCAGCTGATACACACTCTTATCGAAGAGGTTCGATGCCTCAAAGCCGCTGGTTCCGACACTATTCAGGTCATGGACTTTTACCAGGATGATCCGATTAGTCTAGCGGTCCCTATGCTGTCATTGCTGCCAGGGATGTCTCTGCCTCATTTTACCAAGTACAATGGGGAGGGAGATCCCAATGCTCACTTGGTCACCTTTAGGTCTGAGTCCTTGTTCTTGCAACAGTGGCCACACACTATCATCCGGGTCTTTGCGATGTCTTTGACAGGGAAAGCTTTGGATTAGTACCGAGCCCTCCTGCGCTCTTCCATCTCAACCCTGGAAGAGCTGCTGACTCAATTTGTGACCCGCTTCAAATACAACTTGAAGCCGGAAGTCACATTGGATCAGCTCATGGGGATGAAACAAGACTCGCTCGAACTTGTCCAAAAGTTTATACAGCGTTGGAGTGCTACCTTGAATGAGATCTGCGAGCGATCACGGACTCACATCTGCTAGCTATATTCAAGGGAGTAGTCAACGACTTCATTAAGTCGAAGCTGTATTATCTTTCCCCCAACTCTCTACACCAAGCCTTCGCTCAAACTAGAAGCATCCAAGATGCTGCGGAGGCCAGCAAAGACCCAGCTTATGTCGCCTATAGGAATGCACATAACAAGAACAAAGACAAGGGTAAAGCAGCGACAACGACAGTAGCTGAAATGACTGAGAGTACAAAGACAAAGAACAAAAACGCACCCACCGCGCCTCCTGAAACCACGACTGGTGTCGGCACCAGTTAGGACACGACGACTCCTGAAAAGGCCCCCCAGCCCAGGCCAAACTTTGAGCGTAAGGATCGCTCAAAGTACACGGAATTACCTGTAAAGCATTCTGAACTGCTGAAACAATTGTTAGGGGGAAGACACATTCAACCTAAGAAGGTGTCTGAGGAGGCTCTGAAGCATCACAGACGTCATTGTGAACTGTTGAAGAACCCTTCTCTAGCCTTACCTAACGAACCACCAGTTCCAAGATCTTTCAGGCTAGATCGTTACTGTGACTACCACCAACTGTGTGGTCACGATACAGATTACTGTTGGGGGTTGAAGAACGACACTCAACGTATGCTGGACGACGGTTCACTCAAGTTAGACAGCAGCAACCCGACGCATCCAGAAAACCAAACATTGCATGTGTATAAGGACCCGTTGAACGCAAACGATGATCCTTATACAATCACTGTGGTAAGTACGGATAGTGAGAGTAGGGAACCGCCAAAACAACCCTTTGTTTTGCGTGTCCCTGCCAACTCACCAAGGGGGCCAACCATTTCATCGGCAGCCGGTGGGGTCTCGAGGCCGCCCTTCGTTATACGAGCATCTTCTCGGATACACTCTCAGTCATGAAGCAATAGCCAAGTCGCAGCCTTGTCCGCGCCCACGCCTAGGGTTCCCTTTATTATCAGGGTGCCAAAACCACAGGCTCCTCCTCTCACGCAAGGGCAGCCCTCCAACCAAAAGCGTCAACCTTCACCACCTAAACAAAAGGGAGAGGCCACATTAATTAACACAACGAAAGACCATTCTACGCTCGGCTTCCCTAAGCCTAGGCCCCTGGCTTCTGTGCCTTCACCTGTACCTCAGGGGTAGGATAAAGGTGCAGAAACGCAACCGCCTTCTCTCGGCAAGAAAAAAAGTAGCCCCCCGACTAACACCACTCTACCTCGGGAAATCCGTCTCCTAGGCCGAATGGAAGAGGACAAAGGGCATAAAAAACCTAGCTAGGAGAAGGACCTCCTCGATGCATTTACGCAAGTTAAATAGGCTCTCAAACAAAAAAACACAATGCTGAGCCTTTACGACCTGCTTATGATGTCTCGAGAACACCATGAGGCTATGGTTCGCATGCTGACATCCATATCAGTGGATGAAAGCTTGCCAGCGGAGGAGGAAGCGATACATGCTATCATGTTTCCTTCTGAAGCTGAGCAACCTATGCCTTTCTCGTTGACCTTCCACGACGGGTCTATCAAAGACGATCCTGAGAAAGGTCAGGTAACCACCAAACCTATGTTTATCACTATTCGGGTCGGTCAATATCGGATCCGGAGAGTGCACGTAGACGATGGCGCGGCTACCAACGTCATTCCCTATTCCATCATGGATAGGTTGGGTCTGGTTGATCAGATCACGCCCACAACGACGGCTTGCGTAAAATCGTTCAATGGGGCACGGGTTCAGGTTAAGGGAATGGTGCGTATTGAGTTTGTGGTGGGGGATCAATTCCCAACAGAGGCCACTTTCTTAGTCGTCGAGGAGATGCCAGGGTTCAACCTGATCTTGGGGAGGTCGTGGTTGGCCCAGCTGAGGGTAGTTTCGTCACCGATACACCAAGAGATACATCTTCCCTATGCCGAAGGGGAGGTTGTGATACGCAGTGACGAAATCACCCCCAAGACCGTCAATAACATTGAAGAATAACGGGGTTCGGAAATAGAAATGACTGATGAACAAACCTGTCTCCAAACCCCTCAACATGCTGATAGCAATGATGACGGTCTAGCTTGGGCTGACCTGCCATTTCCGGATGGCAGCGTAGTGGAGTTAAATCATAAGTCTCCTCGCCCTTACGCGACGCTCAACGTAAAGGCCATCAAAAGATAATTGCGTATCGATGGTTGAACGATGGTCTTTGTGTACATTACCCTTTTCTTAACGGGTTGTCATGGTTATTACTTAGCAGTTTCATTTCATGCATTGTCACGTTACTTTCTTTTGTGGTTCTTACGCTTGTCATTTATCTTCACACTGTTTTCTTTCTCAAACGCATGATATTCATGTTTCTAGATCACTTTAGCATAATTACGCAAAATACTGTACTAGTATCATTTACGCTTTTCGTATTACACCATGGCCCGCAACGGCCTTAAACTAGTTACACAGAATTTTATACTATCACTCTCCGCGCTTGCTTACGCAGTAGGCCCGCAACGACCTTAAACTAATTACTAGATTATGCAGAATCGTATGATGGCCTACAACGGCCTTAAACTAGTAACGCAGACTTGTACACCACTATCATTTACGCGTATTACGCAATGGCCCGCAACGGCCTTAAACTAGTTCAAGCCCGCAATGGCCTTAAACTAGTCGCTAGGTTACGCAATATCATGTAAAGGCCCGCGATGGCCTTAAACTAGAAATTACTCTCTATCACTATCACTCAGGTGAAATTTTCGACAATTACGCTCACACTCTACAGGCAAAACGGAAAAAAAAAGAATAAAAAAGTGTAACTGACATTTAACGCATCCACCAGGTTTTATAACACGTCTTTTCAGTCATTCGTAAAATGATATTGCACCAACATCAATAAAACTATGTGTAAATTATAATTACGCATTTCCTCTACTGCCACTATCACCGGTATCTCTTAAGTCTGGATCCAACGCTAATGGATCGTCCTCCAATGGGCTGTCATTTCTAGGAATGATTCTTTCATGAAGAATGTCCTCTTTGTGAGGTCCTCATTCCGGCGCCGGCTCCACGGAAGGACGCTCTTCATCATTGCGTTCCTCTGTCTCGTCCTCTGCTTCTTCCTCTGCTTCTTTTTCCACTTCCGTCGCTCCCTCTACTAACTCCTCAGCTTGTTCGTCTTCCCTATCCTCGGCTGGTACCTGAACACAGTAAGCACATTAGCTACACAAGACTTAACAGCATAATTAGAAACGTAAACTAAGTCACGCGTAAACTTACTTGTGACGGCCCTGCTTCCGCAGCAAAGGGAAGCTTGTCCAGGCCAGCCCACAGGCGCTTCATAATCTCTTCCTCCGTTAGATCTGGCCATACATCTTCTCCCAAGGCAGCTCCAGCCTTCACTTTCCCTTTCTCCACACTGCTCCAGCGGGGTGGGTCCGGGAAGAAAGTAGTGATTGTAACCTGACCCCCAGAGAGAGTCACCTACCTTTCCGGGGATGCGCTTACAGTCACCTGCTCTTCGAATTTCTTGAAGGCTTCAGACGCTCCGATGACGTCCAGAAAGACTTCCAAGGATTGGGTCCTAAAGACAAAATCGTGGTAGAGCTTCCGATAAGCAATGCTCTCCCTCTTGTACAAGTGCTTATGGTCCTTCTCCTTCTGCCCCCATTCTTGCACGCTTGCACAATAGTCCCTCCAATCCTGGCTTTTCTGGGCTAGGAGTTCTATCTGCATCCGCTGTTCAACCAACACCCGAATGGTTTGTATGCTATTCTTGATCGCTGTCCAATACCGGGAGTAATCAACAATAGCGGTACGCCAGTCTTCATCCCCTGTCGCTCGCGCCTATAGAAAGTCGCACCGTGATTTTAAGTCTCCGACCTCTTTTGTCAGAGACTCAACCCTCTGCTCTGACCTCTGCAGCCTTTTCCATAGATTTTCATTTACGCCCCTACTTTCCCATAAGGAGCGTGTCGAGCGTAACGCACATTTACACATTTCCTCATAAATGTGACGTGGCATGGCTGCTTCATTGGATGGTGGCTCCACTATGTCTAGATCAATGGGCTCAGTGGGATCCCATCGGAGGCGAGCTCCTACCAGAAACAATCATCAGTGTTGGTGATACATTACCATTATGTAATATCACAAACTGACCACAACCATAACATACCCGCTCCAGGTTCAATGCATTCCAAGCGCTCAATCATGTCGCTGACAATGCCTTCCATGAAGGCAAATTTGTCAGGGAAGTCTCTCCATGCTCGGCTCACATCGACAGAAGTGGACGCGTTCTCTTCTCCTGTAGCGTAATCCAGTTAAAAAAAATCTCATTTATTTACAGAAATCCTGCAAAACATGCTCACACACCATTACCTCTACCGATGACAGTGGCGACTTCACCGACATCTTCCGCATCCCTTTCCCTTTCAGGCACTTGAGTCTGTGCGTCGCTGGTTCTAGTAGCTAGGGCCTCCTCACGCATGAGAGCCTGTACGCGGCTCACGCTAACAGCTAGGGCCTCTTCTTCCAAAATTGAGGCCCCCTCCCTATGACTTAGTGTTACTGCCCCCATCTCAGGGGTCAGTTCTTCCGTAATTTTTACTGGTTATGTCATAGCACCTTAGTATATCATTACAAAACATCTAAACAAACGTTGCGTAATACAATTTCCACACACTTACTAGGCGGAGGCTTACTTTGCTTAACTTTGACCACCACAGTTTGGAGTGCGTCACCCTTGGGGGCCTCAGCTATATGGAGTCTCTTACGCCAAGCTGCAGGTTCTACAATTTCTTCCGCCAGGCGTTTCCCTCACGAGGCGTTACCGGTGTAAGTAGGAATTATCCCGCCTACATTGTCGAGGCCTCGCACTTGGGGTGCCACCAAACCCTTGGTCATTATAGACAACGACTCCTTGATCCCTTCTGGTGGATCCTGCCCATGGGTAGTGTTGAGGATGTAGGCAATCCAAGGTCTAGATAGCTGGTCTCAGTCTTGCTGCACCTAGACCCCATTCTTGTGGATGACCAGAAACTCAGCAAACCGCCGGAGGCAAGCTATGAAGAAGGCGTGATGCACGTTGAACCGAGATTCAAGCTTCTGGCGAAGCTTGATCATCTCGTTGCACAGCTCCTTGGCAAAGTAGCTTGCCCAGTTGAACTGGGTCCCCTCCTCTATAACCTCCCGCATAATACGGGTCTGTTCTACAGAAAAGAACTTTCCCTACGAGAGAGTTTTGGAGAAGGTCCAGGCTCGGAAAAGGAGATAAAGTGTCTTGGCAACGCCCATCTCGAATCTTTCGCAGGGAAACCCTTTAGTCTCCTTCGGGACCCTTATCCACTTCTTCAGCCAATTCTGGAAGGCGATGCTCCTCTTCGCCTTCTCACTTACGGGAGGGCCATTTGAGGGGACGCCAAAGAGGTCCACGAAGAGCTGAGCGTTGATGTTAAAGCTTACGTGCACGTTATGTACGCGCGTCCAGAAACGCTCTGCCTTTTCGTTGAAGGAATTCACCAGGGTTAACATCTCACTGGCAGGGACATTAGGAGTCGCAGCCAAAAATAGGTGCATTAGCCCTGCTACTCAGATCTTGGAGGTCATCGCGACCGGGGCCGCCGAGTGGCCGAGCTAGCTCTGTGCATCTTTGATGTCACCGTAGCGGAAGAGGACAGTGTTCACCTCATGGTCGGAAATCGTAAGGGTTATCTCCCGAGATTCCCTGACTGCAAAACGTGAAGCACAAATTAACCAAAGCTCTATTACGCAATGTCCGCAATTTACAATTATATTATGCAACATAACAGCCTTACCGGGGCCAAATGGCAAGGGAAATGGCGGGAGTTCCCTTTGCACATCCTCGACGGTAAGGGGCGGATCTAAGGTCCAGTCATCGTGCAGCCACCCCAATCTTTGGCAATTCTCAAAAGCCCTAGCATAACGGGTGGGGTACTCACGCATGTCAAAGTCAATCTGCTCTATAACGCCAGTGCGCACGTTGCTAGTTGCGGTAAACGCCATTATCGTCGTTTCGGCCCATGATAACACATCCCCATCTCCAACTAACCTGTTGTCCTGAACAAAGAACCTGTACCATACAACATAGGCCTATTTTACATTTTGCGCATGGGCTTCTCTTATATTTCACACCGACAACAGATATACAACAAAACAGAAAATAGACAGTTAATAAAATTCGCTTACCCGCCTGCGTAGTACACTGTGCCTTGTGGGTTCTGGAAACAGGTCGAGACATGGCGAGCCACGAATAGTGTGTTATATGCGTGATAACAGCTGAACCGAACCATCTCCCAGATCCAGTTTAAGCTCCGCAAGCCCTGGGCGCTAAGTTCTCAGTCCTCGGGATGGCCCGTATCGATGGCCTCGTCTGTCAAGAAGGCCAGAATCCCTTGCGCAGAACCCGCTAGCAGGTGCTCTAACAGGGCACCAGCGATGTCATCAGACAAATCAGACTACACAATGATGCTGAAGTTGCGTAGCAAGAGCTGCAGAAACTCCAGCACACCCTGTTGAAACCATATTGCCTTCCCTTGCAACCGTGTGTGTGGGGGAGGGACATTGGGGACGATGGGGTTTATACAACACAGAACCCCAACAATATCTAACACAACTAGAATGGGCTTTAGCGCAACGCTGTACAGAAAACCCAGTGCATACTTCAACACCCGCATTTACATTTGCACGACTAATATAGAAAACTTGTAAATTACACCTAGTTATCCAGGCTGAAATCACCCAAACCCTTGTAATAACGCAAGGTTCGTCCCTGACAACGGCGGTAGATGCAACCCCATTAAACCCTCGCACTAACCCGAGGTCCGTAATTTTGACATCCACATTAACGCAAAAGACATCACGAAAAGTAGATATTAAGAACAAACATAAGCATATGAAGAATGGCCTACAGGTTCAAAGGTGTAGGGTCACAAACATCGACCAGCGCCTCCAAAACATGATTCAGATTTGCTTGCACTTCATCAATTTTGGCCAGTTTTGCGTTCTTCCTATTGATCTTCAGTGCCATTGCGACGGCTTCAGGATCTTTCACAGCTTGACACTTGCAAATCTCCGCAAGATTACACGCTCTAACTTTCTGCTCTTCCTTTTCTCAGCGATAGTCACGAGTTCTAATTCTCAACAGCCAACAACCTATCCTCATCAAAAAACTACTTACTTATATGCGAGGATCACCAACTTGATATCCGATTTCAGCGGGACCTTCCTAAAACGAAACCCGAAAATCTAGATATTAATGCGGCCGATATCGCACACGCATCTGTCCGAAATGACGTTAAAATACCACATCTTATCGCCTCGTAATCGGGTAGCATTGATTACAGCTTGTTTACAATATTCAAAATTCAGTTAGCTTGCCACGTTCAACGACAACACATCATCCTTCTTCTAATCATTTACGCACTTTGCGGTTTTGCAGGACAGACGGGAAATGGACGCAATATTTTCAGTGCCTCTAACTTTGACAGGCCCATACGGGAAAGTAGTTAGGCAATTCGATTTCACGCTAGTAGACGTCAACCCCCCTTTAGAAGGCGTAACCATAGCTGCGTCGGAGATGTCCCCAGAGTGGCCAGAACAGTTGACGCGCACGCTAGACCTGGAGGCTGGGGACATAACTGAAGACCCCCTCAGTGAGGTTTCTATCGTCACGCATAAGGGTAAATCCGAAACGCTTAAAGTCAGCTCCTTACTAGACCAAAAAACGCACGATGCTATAAAAAAGGTCCTGCAAGACAACATTACTGTCTTTGAATGGTCATACGAGGATATGCCTGGATTAGATCCCAGGCTAATCTAGCATAACATCATCTTAGAACCGCAGATTAAAACAGTTAGGCAAAAGGCACGCAAAATCAAGCCAGAGATCGTGCTAGCCGTGCGTGATGAAATCACTAAACTGTATCAGGCTGGTTTCATCCATGCAGTCGATTACTTGGATTGGGTGTCTAACATTGTAGTCGTCCTAAAGAAGACTGGAAGCATACGCATCTTCATAGACTTCTGGGATTTGAATAAGGCCACAATCAAGGACAACTTCCCGCTACCGAGTATCGACCAGCTAGTCGATACAACAGCTGGGCATGCGTTGCTGTCCTTCATGAATGGCTTTTCAGGTTATAACCAGATTCACATTAATCCAGAACATCAATTGACCACAACATTCATGATGCCCTGGGGTACCTTTTGTTACACTATGATGCCTTTCGGTCTAAAGAACGCCGGAGCAACGTATCAGTGAGCCATGACTTACATCTTTAGTGATTATCTCCTAGGAAGATTGAATGACTACGTAGACGATATTGCTGTTAAGTCCTTAAAGTCTAAGGATCATTCAGGGGACCTGGAGTTAGTCCTTAAAAGATGCTCCAAATACGAGCTCCGGCTTAACCCAAAGAAGTGCGTATTCGGAGTCAAAACCGGACGCATGCTGGGGTTTGTGGTGTCAGAAACTGGCATACGAGTTGACCCTGATAAGGTCAAGGCCATTGTCGAGTTAACGCCTCCTACAGACCTCAAGCAATTACGCGGGTTACAGGGACGCTTACAATTCATACGACGGTTCATCTCGAGATTAACTGATAAGCTACACCCTATGCAACACTTGCTAAAAAAGGGGGTTAATTTTGAATGGACCGACGACTGCCACCGTGCATTTGACAGCTTAAAACAAGAGTTGCAACATTTACCAACGGTTTTCCCACCACAAAGGGATTTGCCATTTTACATTTACCTCGCGACTTCGGACGTAGCGTTAGCAGCATTACTTTGCCAGAGGAGAGATGATGGGTCAGAAGTGCCCATCTACTACTTGAGTCATGCTCCATGTGCGTACGAAACGAGGTACACAGACGTAGAGCATAATTGCCTAGCATTAGTTTTTACGCTTAAAAATTGTAGGCATTATCTTTTCGGTAGCAAAGTCAACATCATCTGTAAAAATAACATTCTTAGGACCATTACACATAGCTTATACGAGAGTAGTAAAATAGCTCGCTGGAAGGCTATCACGGTAGAATTCGATCTGCACTACGTCGACCAATCATCTACGAAAGGCCAAGCGATAGCTAACCAGTTAATAACTTCACTGATTAACAATCAAGCAACTATAGAGCCAGAGTTCCCTGACGAACATGTACATAGTCTAAGCCCTATCTTGACAGGCCCCGAAGCAACATTGTACTTTGACGGCGCTTCAACCACTAGAGGTGGCAGCGCTGCCACTGTTATCACGCTATCGCCTGAGGATGTGCGTCTTCACGCTTATCACTTGACCTTCCCTTGTACAAAAAATGTGGCAGAGTACGAGGGGCTCCTCAGGGGATTACTAACTGCCAGTGAACTCGATGTTTAACACCTGGCGATCAGGGGTGATTCGATGCTTGTCATAAATCAAATCACAGGAGTCTACGCCTACAAGGCTGTACATTTGCAGCCCTACTGCGATACGGCTAAAGATCTTCTGAGACAATTTGCGACCTTCGATGCCCAGCACGTGCCACGCATGGATAACACACTGGCCGACACACTGACAACATTGGCTTTGAACGTGCCTACACAACTTTTGGACACCTGCCCCACATTGATTACAGACTGCACAGATCTTATCATTCAGATGGCACAAATCTCCTCTCTTCTCAAGGAAAGCACGCCTAAATGGTACGACGACATTAAAGCTTACCTTTTACAAGGCGAGCCACCGTTTGCATTGACACACGCATAGAAAGACAAAATCCGTAAGCGGGCTAAGAAATACGTCATCATCAGAGACAGCACTCTTTGTAGACGCTCCTTTGATGGCGTGCTGCTGACTTGCGTTGATAAAAACCAAGCACGGCATATAGTCGGCCAAGTTCACGAGGGACTGTGTGGTGGCCACGTAGCACCATGGGCTATGGCCCTAAAAATCCATCGCTTAGGATACTACTGGCCACGCATGGAAAAAGATTGCCTGACGAAGGTTAAAACCTGTGACACGTGTCAGCGTCACGTAAATCGTATACACGTGTCACCTACAGAATTACACACAACGCAGATAACATGGCCATTTCAATGATGGGGACTAGACATTATAGGTCCCATCACACCGAAATATTCTGCAGGTCATAGCTTCATTATTACCGCTACTGAGTATTTCACAAAGTGGGTAGAGGCTGTTCCCCTGCGGAAGATCACATCTCAGCAGATTTGCCATTTTATCCTGGACAATATAATAACCAGATTTGGTCTCTCGATGATTATTGTGACCGATAATGGACCACAGTTTAGTAGCACGGAAACCAAATCTTTCTGTGATAACCTAGGCATTAGACAATCTTTTTCTTCCCCCTATTACCCGCAAGCGAATGGTCAAGCTGAAGCAACAAACAAAGTGATCATCAATCTGCTCAAGAAAATGCTCGACAGCAACAAAAGGCTGTGGCATGAATAGATCCTCTATGTGCTATGGGCATATCGTACTATGTGTAGGACAGCTACGGGTAGTACGTCCTATAGCCTGGTTTACGGGTCTGAAGTAGTGCTGCCCCTCGAGTTGCAAATTCCTTCTCTAAGAATGGTCCTCTCCACGATTATAAATGAGGCTCAACACACCGAGTCTCGAATCGCAGATCTGGATTCAGTCGAAAAGAAGCGGATACAGGCTCTTGACACAATCAAAAGGTATCAAGACAAATAGAGATAGAAGCATCGTCATAACCTTCAGCAATGCCCGATCAAGAAAGGAGATCTTGTTCTTAAGGCCGTGCGTGAACCAGTAGGCAAATTCTCTACAAACTGGGAAGGCCCTTTCTTAGTGGTGAANATCATGTGTATTTGAAGCTGTATTACATTTAGCAGCATCTATGGTGTCAATAGCAGGTATGGCAATACTCGTCCGCTACGACATTAAACTGGCATCGGACATCCGCTACGACGTTAAACTGACACTGATCATCCGCTACGACGTAAAACTAGCATTCCTTGCACGTGTTTGCCACCATGCTAAACTGGCAGGTTGCAACCATCCGCTACAACGAAAAAACTGGCAATGTTATACAGGTCCGCCAAGATGAAAAACTGGCATCTTTTGCACGCATCCACCATGACGCTAAACTGGCACAAGTAAGTAGCCGTCCGCTGAGACGTAAAACTAGCACAGCTCTATCCTTGGTTCATGACATGAAACTGACATCCACAGCACGGTCTGCTGAGACAATAAATCAGACACTCCGTCGTCCGCTACGATGTAAAACTAGCATTTCTCGGTCTGCCCGGACTTTAAACTAGGACCATGGTCTACTGAGACTTAAAACCAGCAATGAAAGTCTACCAAGACTCAAAACTGGGACTTATAGACTGCCGCCATATAAACCAAGCGAGTGTGATCATCTCTGTACAGCTGCACAACAAACAAGGTGGGATACTGGGACAGTCCCAGTGTTGCCACCCCGCCGGCATCCTACTGATTCCTCGGATGAGCTGGGAGGCATCTTACTGATCCCTCAGAGATGCCGCCGCCACGCCCGCCGCAGTGGTAGTACCTCTGAAAGTTTAGTCTCGCCAACCGGAGCCCTGACGAAATCCTCGTCGACAACGACCTCGGCAACCTCTGCCAATCATCGCCATCAGACGCTGGCTTCGCAAATTCATCTAGTTGGTTCCCTGTACAACCAGTTAGTTGCACTGTGTCTGATGCCTTTTGGCGAAGATATGCTGGGCCAATTGTCAGGATTGGCGGCTCCGCCCTCACACTCCGGCTCCTCCTTCACGGTCCGATCGCTCTATCTCGCATCTAACAGTGCTCGCTTCAACGACCTTGCATCTTGTTCGCATGAGCAATGGTGTCCTCTGTTGTCTTCTGTGGTTGTAGGTTACTTGCTTTGGAGGATGTCGTTCAAAGGTGCGTCCATTTGAGCGGTGAAGTACAACAGCGTGTTGAAATGGCTGCTTAGGTCTGCCCGACCACTTAGATCTGCATGCCTATACCTCTCAAAATCCTACTCCTAGCTCTTATCTCCTTCATCCCCACCACCCGCTGCCCATACGCAAAAGCTACATACACAAGTACCCATTTCCCGCATTCGCACTAGCAAAGATATTGCAGGAGTGATGCACCATGCTCCTTTTGCAAGCATTCCTACTGTAATCAGTGACAGAGAGATCTCAGGCTGACGCGCTACGCTCGTCTGAAAGCATTCTTGTTGACATACGTGTGTGTACGCTTCTATGCATTTAGCAAGTGTATTCCACACTCCTACCATCCTGACTTATGCCACGTCTACCCCAAACCTGCTCCCACCATGCCATTCTATCTCCCATTCCCTCTAGCTTTGCTTTTCCATGTTGACAGGGCAATCCTTGAGTAGCCATGGATGGACGTTGTTCTTGCTTCTACCAATCTGGTGTTTCGTATTCTTTGTTGACAACTTTTGGGTAAGCCCTCCAACCATCAACAAAGAGGGGCCATTGAAACACCGTGAAAATTGTGAATCAGCCTCAGGCAAAGATTCGCAATCCAGGCAGGGGCACATGTCAGAATTCCAGAGGGGAAAGTAAGACAGAACAACTCCAAGAGGCGCGTAGCATCAAGTCCGCAACTTCTTGTGTAGATTCCTAATCTTTCTATGCTTTTGCTGTATACGCTATATCACGTGACATAGCGTAATGGCGCTTAGCGTGATGCTGTTTCAACATAGTCCGGCATCAGAATGATAGTTACTTCGGCATAGGGAGAAGCTTAAGCAGTGTGATATGCGATTTCTTGTGCATTTTGCTAAGTCTTTTCATTCAAGGCCATGTTTATGCTCTGTTACGCATGGCAGCGTAATGAGCTCCAAAGCAATCAAAGGCAAAGTCCAAGAAAGTGCGATTGCTCATCATACGCTCAGCACGCAACGTAGCGTATCATAGCGTATTGCGTCGCCAAGCTAGACATCCTTTACGCTTCATTACGCGCGGCTGCGTGTGCAAGCGTAAAATAGCCTGAATCTATTATTTCCACGTTATGTTACGCTCGTGCATGCAACGCAGCGTGTTGAGCGTAATATGACCTAAAGACAGTTGAAACATGCCCGACGTGCACCTCTTCTTCACACGCACAATACACAAATGAGTGTAATGTGTGTAATCATGAGGTTTTACACAAAAATAGTCAGACCAACAGTACCCGAAACATTCGGGACACACATCATCAGGGTTGCGCCTTTTCCACACAGCGTTGCAGCTTATAAATACCCCAGTTGACAAAGATACAGGGGTTGGCAAATTAGAGAAGCAAAGGCATTTTTCTGAGCACTGGAGCACTTATCACTTTTAGAGCAGAGATACAGAGAGCAGCGCTTGGGCACTTGTTGACAGCATCACCTTACAGCAGAAACAGAGCACAGTTCGCTTTGAGCACCGGCGACAGGAGTGATCGTTCTGCTGGGAAGACTCTATTGGTCAGAAACAGTTGATTGGTAGACGTTAGAGCTTGGCCTTCCTTGCATCCCGGCTTTAGCACACGAGGTAGATCGGACTTCTGTTTGGACCGTTTTCTTGTTGTTTTGTGCTTGCTTCACATCCAGTAATCGGGGACTCCCCTGTGTAACAAAATTTACAAAATATACATTTTTCAAGTCAAAGTGCAGATCTTGAAACTACGTGCTTCTCTTATGTCAGCTTCCTCTTATCGTGTTTAGCCTTATCATCGTTGCAATTCACCTACATCGTTTTCCCCTCATTTTACGATTCCTCGAATCAAATCGTTTTCATGAAATATTCATCGGTTTACTGATTAGTAAGTCCTTGTCTGATCGACAAGACCGTTCAGGGCACCGTGGATTCGTTTTTCCAGCATAGCCCTCACGCGGATCCGTGGTTAAAACTGTGTAGATGGGATTCGTTTGGTGTTTTCCAGCTGCCGATGTTTTCCGTCATTACAATAGTCACATAAAATCGCTTGATATGGATAACATTTCTAAATTTAGGGGAGGCTATAACACAACATCATTTACAAGCCTTCCATGATTCTCATGCCTTGAAAAATATAAAACTTAAGTGGAAAAAGCTTAAGTTCTTTCCTAGGATACTATTTGATGAAGCTAAAAGATAGCATAGATCGTTGAAACCAAATTCAATCCATTGATGGTCAATAATGCTAGAGCTTTTCAACAAGAAATACCAAATCTACAAGAGAGTGTCCAATTTAAGAAAAAAAAATCCATGGGTAAAATCAAGGAAATCATGAACCCTTGGATATGGCCTTAGACTGATATTATTCTCTACTACATAGATGTTCAAGCCATAGGTTTTCTCAAAAAGAGCAACTTCTCCACATCATAGATGGGCCTCGTACCCTAATGAGAAAGATCCTTGGGATCTATGGTTGAGGATGATTATTTGAATTAAAAGTCCATCAAATAAAAAGGCTAGTTGAACAAGTCACAAAAAGAGAAGGAAAGCTATGTAAAAGGGAGAGTATTGAGAAATATAATTGGGATCCAACTCTTCAGAAGAAGAGGGTTCATATCTATGATGAGGAAAAAGAGGTAGCTCTCAATGAGGTGATTTCACAACAAACCTTGCCAATACAAAAGTCTATCAATGAGCTTGAAGCAAGGCTAGATAAGATGTGGGAGTTGATGAATGAGAAATTTACAACTAGTTGAGTAGAGAGTAATACAAAACAAATTAAGTGATCAAAACAAGAGGAGAAAAAAGAACCAAGAAATAGGGAACACTTATTGGCAAAAGGAAAAAATGGCTATAGAAGAAGACGCTATAGACTCAACCATAGAAGATGATGATGGATGTGACATCTACCTATATGACCATCCAAAGGGCCATTTCCCAATTATGTTACATCTACATAAGTATTGGGCTTTTGCATTGAATCCCAAGTTCATACAAAAGTAAATGCCAAGGAAATTACCTTTTTCACAAGGTAGTTATAGATAGTCCTATAACCAACCATACTATCCTAATGGGACTTTTTATCAACCCCAAACTACTATCAAATGTAGTGGCAAAATCCATAGTTTTGGGGAAGGCCATCATCAAACCAACACTACCCTTACTGCAGCCAAACCCATACAAATATTATGTTCAACAACCTATTTCCCCAACTAGTTCTACTTCCTCTACCTCAAATCACTACTATCACTCTCCCAAATATCCTCAACCTAAAACATCTTCTATGGGATCACCACCTCATGCCTCTCACCCTTCGTCATATCCTCAATATTCTCAAACTTTCCTCCATTACATGTCACTACCAATAACACAAGAAGGTTTGGCACCACAACATCAATGGAAAAATGTCAATTTTGCTATGAACATACATGAAAATGATAAGGCTAGTAGATATCCACCACAACCTCAAAAATGTCCTTTATTTAGGGTAGTTTTCTCACATAAGTACAAAACTCATAGACCTACTGACACATCAAAACCAGCACAAGGCTAATCTAGTGAAACACCCTTCCTCTCCAAAACGATGTCTCCCAATCATATGTAAAAGCTAATAACCATCACCACTCCAACACAAGACATTAAAGATAAAATTATCATTGTGGACAGATAGAAAAATCCATGCATCACTAATAGTAAAGGGTGCACTTGTGGGCTAGAAATTCAAAATTTTAACACAACCCCTATATCAACCCATCATAAAGTTCAAAAACAAGTGTGTGAGAAAAAACTAGTTTATGAAATAGCCACGAAACCAAAAGACACCTAGTGGCTTGGAAATAAGAGTGTAAAACTATTTCAAAGAAGCATGGAACCAACCAAACCACTTATTAATTCTTCTCACAATCAGAGCTTAGTCATGGGGGAGATGCCCCATCCTAAATCAAGAACTAATAAGTGTTTTTAACCTTTTTTGTTTTACAATTTTTTATCATTTCCCTATTTATTTTCATATTTTCTAATTCTTAATATGTTTTTCATTTCTTGATATTTCTCTTTTCTTGAGTCATTTTTTTTATGTTTTATGAATGTCTTTTAAGTTTTCATTAATAAAATTGCCAAGTCATGATGCAAAAGTCAACACTATGTGTTGGGTTTTTGTGCTATGTTATCAAGATGATTGGGTATGTAATTGTGTGAAGTAGTGAGACCACCTCATTCATCCCTCCAATTCTCTAAATAAAAAGGTCTTTTATGAAATAAATTTGGTTCTTCTTTGATGAAACTAAAATTCATCAATGATCATTGTACCTTGAATAAATAGGGAATGACCAAGTGGGAATGGCAAGGATGTGATCTCAAAGAGATTTATTGGATTCTTTTCTTAACTTCATGTGATTTATGACTTCTCATGGAATGTATCATCACTCCACTATTGATCAATAACAGGAAGCTAAAAGTCTTTGCATGGTATGGTTCCTATCCAAAATCATAAAAATATAGAATCCAAAAAAATAAAAAAATCATAAAAAAAAGGAAATTCAAAGCACACCCCTTAGACACAATAATGGGCTACAAGCACTAGTTATGGGGCTAGAAAGACATGTTACCCATGCCTGAAGGTACCCCTCTAACTAAGGCTCTTACTTCCTTATTCTCTTTTCTTCTCTTTTTTGAGTGATGATCATTCTTTGTGGCATTTGTGGACTCATGGTCACTGATAGGAAAGAACACATCAATGCGAGGTCACTGTTAATGGTATAGACTAGGTCTAAACTTGGATGGATAGGTATGATGATCATTTTAATCACATTTGATATAAGAACCTATTATGTACATGGTTAAGCACCTTACATCCCTATCTCTGCAATCCATTCTCATCCCATTATTCACCTCAATACTACATACAATTATGAGCCTTTTGGTTTTATGTAGTATAGTGCAACATCNCCTAGCCATCTTCTACATTGGACCTTTATTTTTAATTATTCAAAAAATTGTGCACTTCCAAAGTTACACTTATTAGTTATGGGGACTAGGGATGCCCACTTTGAAATTTTTGAAATTTTTCCAACATCTTATTTTCCAAGAATTATTGTAACTAACAGTAATTGACCAAAATAAAGCTAATAGATTGATTATTTTAGTCACATCATAGCCTTGGGCATAGTATGCTATCATCACCTTGTGCTTAAACACAAACTAAGGGATCCAAAAAGGGTTAATTATTAAGGAAAATTTACCAAAACTAATGCTGATCTTTTGGTGACTATAGGTGATGCTAAAAGGGATGCCTAAGTAATATGTTCTTTTGCTAAGCTTGAAAATCAAGCCAAGAGAGGAACAATGGAGAATATTCCCAAGGACAAATAGTAGCACATACAGGATAATGGCTCAAGTATCACATGATTGCTGGATCCATGGAATAATGAAAAGAAATTTCAGTCCATCCTTCAAGAATGTTCTACATAACTAGAGAAGCATCAACATAATAATTAAGATTGGAAGTCTACCACTACTAGCAGCAGCAACAATAATCATCTTTAGCAACTTTTTGAAAACCTCTACAAATTTTGGAATCTTTAATGTCTATCCAATATTTTTGTCACTATGTCATTTTTTCTGCATGCACTCAAATAAAATTTTGTAATGTGGTGCTAAGAGTCAGTTGACAATTAGATTCAGTCAATAATCCCATACCTTCCCAATATTTTGTAAAGAACTTATTCCTCCTTTTTTTCACTCGAGGANTCCATTCTGTTGTCAATAAAGTAGCTGGACTCTTGTAGTTTGATTTTGTAGTCTTAGAGAATAGTTAATCAGTGCTTGTAATGTGGATTTGAGTTAGTTGTACAACATCTTATTCAAGTGGCAATGTAGCTAGACAAATTCAATGAACAATAATAAGATCAAGATTGATTCTCATTCATTACAGCACTTTGACTTAGATTAAATTTACTTTCCATGCAATTTATATTCCATGTACTTAGTTAATATTTACATTTCCATGCATGTTAATCAATTGGTAGAATGATCACAACCAATTTTGAGTGTAAACACATATTCTCTTGATAATCTCAATAGCATTATTGCTTAGTTCACCCAATAGCATAGCGCTTGGTAATCCAAATAGTGGATACATGGGTTTAGGATGTGTATGGCAAGCTAGGAATAAACACTCATCACTCATAGGCTAGTTTAGAATTTACTTCTCATTATTAATTATATTAAATAATTAATTTCTTTATTATTGTTAAGAGTAGCATAAGGCCAAAACAACATCAAGAATTATATGCCTCACTTTGGACTAAACCATATGTGATAAAGCTACCACTAGTCCAAGTCAAAATACAATGTCCTACGATCAATGCTTAATGATCTAGATGCCAAAACTAGTTCCATCCACGAAATTTGATCGGGTTGTGCATGAACACTCGTAAGTCATATGATTGGGTGTAGGGGGTACGTGCTGCTCATCACTCTTGAAGACAAATGTCATCATGGTGAGTAATAATTTATTTTATCATTTAATGTATATGAATTAGACCATGATCAAACATTACTTTAGAGCTAAAGCCTACAAAGCAATCCTAAGAAATAATAAGACTATGTTTCAAGTTACTTTAGCATAAAATGAGGCATTAAATAAAGACATAACATCTACCATATAAAGTAAAAGAGATATATGTCAAAACATATACAAAATTCAAGGAATAATTTGAAGGTGCACTAAAGTTGGTAAAGAGAAAATCCCAAAAAATAGTTATATTAAAACAAATAAGAGACACTATGGGTTTAAGTACAAATGTAGAGTTAGCAATAAGATTAGAGGATTTACTACTACAAAACATGGATTTAAAGGATGATAAGTTGATACTTCTTAAAAACCTCTAAACTCCAAGAGAAAATTGGCAATTACCAAAATTGTGTGAAGGATCTTACTCTATTGAAAAATGATTAAGCAAAGACTTTTAACATGAAGAAAAAGAAGCTAGAAGCCATGGTAAGTGAATTACAAGAGGAAATTATCATTGATAGATAGCCCATTAAGTAGAGTTATTAATATTTGCTTCAGATAAAAATCATGAACTTTAGATTTGTTTCATCATGATGCCATTATCTTTCTTAGCTATTTTTGTTTAGGTTCAAGTAGAAGTTCAAAAAAAGTCTACTGAATCTAAGATAAAAGAGCCAATCTATGATGTTTCATAGCAATTTCCAATTGCTCTTACAATTCCAAAATAATCCATGGGGAAGGATTCAATTGTTGAAATACAAGAGTCAACAACCAATATTTTTGATAATTTCATAAGTGCAAATATAACCTCTTTTATTGACTAATGATCTCTATTATTTGTTTCTTATTTTAATCAATTTATCACCTCTTTTATTTGATGGTGAAGTTAATTAATTTTAAGTTTTCATTACAACATATGTTTCTTTTCTATAGTTTAAAAGTTAATTATGTTGCAATATATTTTAAAGGAGATATTTACTCCTAAGATCTTTAGTTTTTCTTTCATACATTTCAAGAATTACTTAATAAGAACATATATGAGATGCAACATTTTTTTGGAAAATAAACACTACTCATTGTAAAATTCTATTAATCATTATTTTCTTTACGACTTAGAGATTCTATTGGTAGTTATTACACCTCATGGTGCTTACTTTGGAAGTGCAATTTTATCATGACATTTCACTCAATAGCTTACTCCACACTATTAATTTTGTTTATGAATTTATACTTTTTGTAAGTTTTGTAAAGAGTAGTTATGATATAGTGTTCTTTTATACTTCATCTATTTAAAGTCATAGGTTTAGTTATAGATAGTAAAGCAACATTATTATTGACTCCATGTTAAACCTGAGGGGTAGCATTGAAGATTCGATGTGTTCTAGAAAGCTTAACATGATAGCTTATGTCTATATATAGTTACGCCATGGAACTTTAGTACATACTGTCATGATGTAAAACATCATATACAATGTTTTATAATGTGTATCAAGTTAGTTATGTCTAATTAAGTATACTAACTAATAATAACTAATAATTGTCTCTTTCTTCTTTGGATACGATTGTTCCATTATAACTATATAAGTGATGATCCTAGTCCAATAACAATAGAAAACATAATAATAGTGTGCTATAAGAAGTGAAGAATAATATTTATATGAAAGTTACTTGGTTATCTTATTCTTCTCTATTGCTTGTTAGTTTATGTTCTTGTATTCAGCATGTATGATGTCATGGACTTAGTCTATGTACGTGGTGCATGTTTATTTTAATCACAATAGTCATTAAGTGGTTTCTATTATATCCTAGACCTAGTGATTGACATCACAAAACTTTAACACTATTTACCGCTTACAGCTCATAAGCAATAAACATTCTTGAACATAAATTTTTAGATCATCATGTTATCATCTTGTAAATGTTTAATGTTAAATATATCAATCCTTTTAATTCTACTTTCATTAATGTCTTTATATGGGATGAAAATTACTTCTTAAATTTTACCCTAGTATGTCTATTAGAAAAATGGCTCATCTAAGTCATTGACATCTCCATTCAAATGAAGGAAAGATACATGTAAGACGATGGACTATTTTGTATTACCACAAGTATAAATTAAGCCCCCAAATAAGGATGTATAGATATTCTTCCCCTAGGATCGTTTATGCTCTAGTAATGAGAGTTTTTAATGGATGTGTGATGTACCATTTCATTTTAATGCATAGTTTTATAAACATTATTAAAATGTAATGTAACATTCAATGTCATAAACAATATTTAATCACGAAAAGAAAAAAAATATTTATTGATGATTTAAAAATATGTTTCAACTTAATCATAGCCAAGAAATTTCCCCTCTTTAGGTTCTCTAGTATTTAGTTTGGCCTAGAGGCAATCAACATTACACCCTATGATAAAGTCTACTCTATGTGAGAACAAATAAGTGATTAGATCTTATTTGGCCTGCTTCTTTAGTGATTCCATGTTGTCATTCCATCTAACCATCCTCTCATATTTGAGCCATGCCACAACTAGCTAATAAATGTTTAAGGAAAGAGTTATAATCCTTGGATCATAATTAGTTACATTATATGAATTATTCATCCTTAATGAGGATCATTATTACACATTAACACATTTTACACTTTGTTTCTCATGCGTCATTTATTTCCTTAATCTAAAATTAGGTTAGCACATTACAAACTACCCTCCCCTCCTCCTAATATTTCTGTTTGCTCTTGAATAAATCTTCAAATGTAATCAGGATTTCTCCTTACTTCACTAGTTCATTTAGCTTTTCCCCCACCTCATCTTCATCATTACCTACAAAATTATAAGCATAACATTAGATGTCATAATCTTCAAATAATTAAGGATAGCTTTATAGCAAATATTCATTCTTCTCCCATGTTTCCTATTAACAATGAGACCATTTAACAAATACTTTAGTAATAACTTTATTTCTTAATCTAATAATTCTTTCATCTTTAATATTAATCGGCTTAACATCAAAAGTGTCATTAGATTTAACCTGTAAATTTTGCAAGTCCAATATATAAGAGATATCATTAGTATAAAAAGCTTTAAGAAAACTAACATGAAACATTAGATGAATTTCATGTTAGTAGGTAGAGATAATTTATAAGCTACTTCTCCTATTCATTTAATAATAATAAAAATGTACTACAGAAACAAGATGAAATTTTTAAATACTTTTCTAACTTTAAAGAACTCCAAATGGGTTTAACTCTTAGTAAGACTTGGTCCCCAACATGAAACTCCTTTTTAATTTAAATCTTATCTATATATTCTTTATACTTTTATTAACTTATTTGTAAATTCCTTCTAACTTTAGTTACTTTATGCTCCATAGTTTTCAAATCATCTTTCTTGTAGTTCTTTCTTGTCCTTGGATCAAACCAACAAACAAAGTACCTATTATTTCTACCATAAATGACTTCAAAATGAGTCATTTCAACTAAGATATGAAAACTAATATTATAAAAAAAATTCTACTAAATGCAAATAACATTTCCAAGTTCTTATTTTATTTCCAACATAGCTTCTTAATATATCTTCTAATATTTAATTTATTTTTCTCAGTTTCTCATCTATTTCAAGGTGTTAGACAATGCTAAATTAAAACTGATAGTTAGATGAACTTATGTAAAACTTCTAATATAAATTTTAGATCTTTATAAAAGGTTATAGTGTTGGGCTTCTATGTAGCCAAAATACTTTTCTGATAAAAAATATTGCAACATTAGAGGTTATAATTGTACTTTTAGCTCTAGTAAAGTGGATCATTTTTTATAGTCGATCTAACACTACCATAATTCATTTTTTATAGTCGATCCAACACTACTATAATGGCATCATCAAAACAACAACACAAATCGTTAACAAAATCAGCCTGTGTTTCAAATCAGCCTGTGAAAGGCAGTTGCAGTGTAGTAGACTTACCTATGACGTTTCGGAATCCTAGAGAAAGCAGTTACGTACAGTCTAGTATGATTTGAAATATATCTGGCGAACTCTGTGTGTGTGTGTTACAGTCTGCGAGGGTTTTGCCTGGAGATATGAGATGAATTTGGGAGAAGATTTGGGAAATTTCAGGTGGGTTTGGCTTACCACTGACGGGGAGATCGAGGAGCCCGCTGCTGCCGTCGCCGCAGCTGTCGCAGTAGACGTTTCCCACCATCGATGTCACCGTGGCCGCCGCTTGCTGGGCTGTTAACACCGCCAGCAGCATTAGCAGAAGCAGCAGCAGCAGGAGGAACGTTTGTTTCTCCTTCGCCATTGGGTTCTTGACGGAGCTCTGTATTTTTTTTTTCCTTTTCTTTCTCTCTTTGTGCTCAGATTGCGGTGTTCCTGCAGCAACAGCAGCAGATTTATATAGAAGGAATGGAGGAGGTGGGGCGACGTGAGGAAAGGGATGTGCATGGTGTTACGTTTTTTGGTCTGAGGCGGTTGGCTGTTGCATTTGGCATTTAGTTGGGACGGACTGTTGCATTGATGCCCATGTTGATTGCAGCCGACAGGCTCTCCTCTGTGAATTTGACTTTGCTGGACAACAAGGCTTATTATGCCCGCGGAGCCGTTGGCTCTCACGTTCTGCTGAGAGCACCGCTGGACACTGGTTTTAATGCTCTCACGGGGAATTTGTCTGTGAAGTCTCAATTCTGTTAATGCCATGCATTCACATCATCGTTCTGTTACCAGATGCGGCAGCAAAATATGAAATGAGATGAAAATAAAGAGCAATGGAACAACAAGTAAACAAGTAAATGTAGAAGGATCTTATTATCAAAAATGGAAATAACAAGCTTCTCTCTTCATCACAAGGAGAGAATAAGAAAAGCCTCTCTCATGCAATAGGAGAATGTAAGCGTGGGATAGAAAGGGGATGTATGCAATAGGAGAATGTAAGCGTGGGATAGAAAGGGGATGTATGTGATGGATCTGAATTGAGGTGAGGGAGGTCCGTTTTATATTGACGAAGGGACCCTTAAATAACTAATGATAATCATCCGCTATTTTAATAACCATAGCCGAAATTTAGGAGGAAACCTAGCCGAATTTTAGCACGATAACTATAGCCGAATTTTAGCATGATAACTATAGCCTATGATAACTATAGCCTAAATTTTGCATGATAACCATAGGATAACCATAGCCTAAATGCTCTTGGACTTGCTGCACTGCACTCTGATGTTTGGCAAGCACTAGTGACTTTCCTAGGAGGAGTAAGATACTTTGTATCTTTCATTGATGATTACTCCAAGAGATGTTGGGTGTATCCAATCAAAAGGAAGACAAATGTCTTTTTAGTCTTCAAAGTTTTTAAAGTGCAGGTAGAACTTGAGTCCAAACAAAGGATCAAGTGTCTAAGGACAGATAATGGAAGAGAATATACAAGTGATGAATTTGATGCATTTTGTCAACAAAAAGGCATCAAGAGGCAGTTCACAGTGGCACACACTCCTCAACAAAATGGAGTGGCAGAATGGATGAATAGAACCTTGTTGGAAAAAACAAGATTAATGTTGACGGCTGCAAATCTAACCAAGTCATTTTGGGCAAAAGCAGTTAATACGACTTGCTATTTAATCAATTGGTCTCCATCAACTGCGATTTATCTAAAAACATCAATAGAAATGTAGATTGGTAAGCCAGCTATTTATTCTCATCTCCATACATTTGGAAGTTTTGTGTATGTGATGTACAATGACCAAGAAAGATCAAAGTTGGACCCAAAGTCCAGGAAATGTATCTTCTTAGGGTATGCTGATGAAGTTAAGGGGTATCGCCTGTGGGATCCCACTATCCACAAGGTTGTCATCAACAGAGATGTGACATTTGTAGAAGATAAAATGCAAGAGAAGGGAGATGATAGCACTTCAAAGGAGAATTCAAAGACTACTAAAATTCAAGTAGAAGATAAGACAAAAGTTGAAGATTCAGTTACTTCTAAAGCAACATCAATGTATGAAGAGAAAGAACCAGTCAAGTTTGAAGCTTATGAAGTTCGTCAGTCATCTCAGGTAAAAAGATCACCAACTTGGCACTCAGATTATGTTACTGAAAGTAATGTTGGATACTGCCCATAGGATGGAGAGCCCTCAACTTTACATGAGGCTCTCAAAAGTCTAGATGTGTCTTTGTGGATGATAGCAATGCAAGAGGAGATTGAAGCTTTACACAAAAACAAGACATGGGATCTTGTTACACTACCAAAAGGAAGAAAGGCTATTGGAAACAAATGGGTCTACAAGATTAAACGTGATGGTAATGACCAAGTGGAGCGATATCATGCAAGATTGGTGGTAAAGGGATATGCTCAAAAATAAGGAATTGACTTCAATGAGATATTTTCTCCTATGGTTAGACTTACAACAGTTAGAGTAGTCCTAGCAATGTGTGCTACATTTGACCTACATCTAGAACAACTAGATGTGAAAATTGCTTTTCTTCATGGAGATCTTGAAGAAGAGATTTATATGCTCCAACTAGAAGGTTTTGTAGAAGAAGGTAAAGAGAACTTGGTTTGCAGGTTGAACAAATCTCTGTACAGTCTCAAATAGGCGCCAAGGTGTTGGTGCAAGAGATTTGACTCGTATATCATGAGCCTTGGGTACAATAGACTCAATGCAGAGCCTTGTACATATTTCAAGAGGTTTGATGAAGATTTCATCATTTTGCTATTGTATGTGGATGACATGTTGGTTGTAGGTCCCAACAAAGAGCAAATCCAAGAATTGAAGGCACAGTTGGCTAGGGAATTTGATATGAAAGACTTGGGACCAGCAAACAAGGTTCTAGGGATGCAAATTCAATGGGACAGAAATAACAAGAAGATTTGGCTTTCTCAGAAAAACTACTTGGTAAAATCTTTCCATGCTTCAACATGCAAGATTGTAAGCCAATTTCTACCCCACTTCCTGTTAATTTCAAATTATCCTTCGAGATGTGGCCTAGCAATGAAGTAGAGAGGAATGAGATGTCTCGAGTACGGTATGAATCAGCAGTGGGAAGCCTAATGTTTGCTATGCTTTGTACAAGACCAGACATTGCACAAGCAGTGGGAGCAGTCAGTTGGTACATGGCAAATTCTGGACGAGAGAATTAGAGTACTGTTAAGAGAATCCTGAGATACATTAAGGGTACTTCAGATGTTGCATTATGTTACAGAGGATCTGAATTTACTATTAAAGGTTATGTGGATTTAGATTTTGCAGGTGATCCAGATAAAAGAAAATCTACTACAGGCTATGTGTTTACACTTGCAGGAGGAGTTATAAGTTAGGTATCAAGATTGCAAACAGTAGTAGCATTATCTACAACAGAAGCAAAATACATGGCAGCTACACAAGCTTGCAAGGAAGCAATTTGGATTCAAAGGTTGTCAGAGGAGCTTGGACACAAACAAGAGAAGATTCCTTTGTTTTGTAATAGTCAAAGCACCTTGCATATTGTAAGGAATCCAGCTTTTCATTCAAGGACAAAACACATAGAAGTACAATTTCAATTTGTTCGTAACGTAATAGAAGATGGAAGTGTGGATATGCAGAAGATACACACCAAGGATAATCTTGCAGATGTTTTGACCAAGCCGATTAACATGGACAAGTTTGATTGGAGTAGATCCTCATATGGCTTAGCAAAAACATAAGCAACATAGAATGGCAAGGTAGAAAGGATGGTGTGGAGATATGATTGATCCTTAATCAAAATCTCCAAGTGGGAGATTGTTGGCCATAGTTATCATGATAAATTTTAGCATGATAACTATAGCCTAAATTTATCATGATAACTATGGCCAACATGTTCATGTATGGGCAAAAATGCAGTAGCATTTTGAGCCTGGACTAGGGTTTGACCTTTTCGTGGTGCAGTAATAAAGTTCATAGATCCACTGGTTCTTCAGTTTTTAAGAAGCTAGTTAAATTGTGTTGCAGTGATCAGTGATGGTAGAAGGTCTGCACAAAGTTACCAAATTTGTGCTGCTTAGGAAACTCAGTTGCCAAGAAACAATAGCAGCCTAGTCACTGGGGTCTCGAGGGTAGGAGATATTCAGCGAGTTCCATACAAATGACTTCCTGGACCGTAAAATACTTTTTTTTCTTTAACAAAATTATAGGAAAATTGCTTATGTACACTTATAGTAGTAAAAATTTTCTATAAAATGTATATATACATTTTAAAAAATCTGAAATTCCAACCCTTTAAAAATGACCATGGTACAAGCTTACTAAAGATCAAATTGACACCTGATAGAGGTAGGTGCTAGCATATTCTAAAGAAGTGTAGATAGCACATTTTTTAAATGTTTGGTGAACTCGTAACTTGGATCCTAGGTTTTCAATGGGTTGGATTGGGCCATGTTCAGATGCTAACTTCTATAAGTTATTAATGAAATCAATTAAATTTAAAGGTCAAAGCTTAAATGTGAGTTGGTGAACAGTCTTTAAAACAGCAGCAAGGCCATTGTATGAAAGGAAAATGATAAACTAATCAACATCAATTCATGTGTCACTTCATGTAACCTATCTATCTACATTCCATGACCATCTTAACTATAGTTATGTGTGTTCGTGGGTTCCACCCTTGCTTGCCAATAGGCCATATGTTTAAATAATACAAAAAATATTTTACGTATCAACCAACTTGTGTAGAACAATGGTATGCAATTGCAATAATAAGTACAAGGTTGAGTGTTTGAATCTTTAATTTTATAAATTTCATATTTACTACCACATGTATTCAAATTTTTTTCCACTAATTTTACCTCACATTACCCACTTTGAAAGGTATTTAATTCTTAAATCTTTTCTTAAAAGAAGCTTGAGCATTAAAAGTGTCTCTTGCATAATTTTGAAATCCTAGCCTTTGAGTTTCAATGTTGATGAATAGTTCATGTACGCTCAACTACATTGATGCATCAACATTTATCTTAAGGCAATCAAGGTTTAAATACATGCATGCACCAAGTGCAATTGTAGCATTTGTGTTATGAAAAAGTTAGAATTTATTAATATGTGCCTACAATGTAGTGTGAAGTAGTTGGTGAGAGTTTTTATTCAGAGTGCCTTGTAGTTGGATACATTGCATGACAACAATAAAAACTAAGACTATTTAATTCCATTGCAACACTATGAAATAATATAGATAGACATTTAATGCAAAGTTAATTTTCAATATAATTTGGTTTAATTTTTACCCTTATCTGCATATAAATAATTTGGTGGAATCAACATGACCACTTTAAGGCATAAACATGTATTTACTTGGTAATCATAACAACACTATTGCTTGGTTTTACCTAATAGCATAACACTTGGTATTTCCAATAGTGGATACATAAGTTTAAAACATATAAGGCAACCTGGAGATTGACGCCCACTGTCCTTAAGTTAGATTAGGATTTATTTTTACACTTAATGTAGATTAGATTAGTTTTTATTATTTTACTATTTTAATAGTATTTTTCATATGGTCTAAGAAACATCAAGATCATATGCCTCAATTTTACTTAACCATACACTAAGGGCCACCCAAGTGCAATTGGGAAGACAATGACCTATGATCGAGCACTTTGCTCTCTAGTTGCCACATTGGTTGAGTCCATGAATTACAATCAAGTTACTTGCATATGCTCATGATTTGTATACTTGGGTGTTAGAATTGCTTGCCACTCATCATTGGTGTTGTTACTAGGGACTAATGCTAGTGATTAAATAATTGGAATCATAAATGATCGATATTAAGGACTTAATGATTTATCACTTAAAAAAAGTGTTATTCTATTTAGGCATATGTCACAACTAAGAATGTCTTCTTCTTGCAGGGTCAATTTCCCACCCATTGATGATTATGCAAGGAAATGTAAAAGAACAACTAAAAGGAGAGATGATGTGCCCTATCAAGTTAAAGTCATCTACCAATGTCTGGACCCTTACTATTCGGGCTTCACTTTCATCCTTCACCAAGAAGAGCAGATGTGATTGAGAGACCTAGAGGACAACCTTATCTTTTTAACTGATCACTCAGCTCCATCAATGCTAGTAGCATTTATGAGAGTTGGACTTGAAGCAGCTTCCAACAACTCTAGGGTGGCTGATGAGATGTTTATGCCCTATTAGCCCAATAAAGCTCAACTTTGCAAGGATCATTTTATGGAGGCATGCTATGAAGCTACAAAGGGAAAAGGGGCCACCATCCCACTAACATCACAATTAGAGAAGGAGGATACTACTTACTATTTCAACTGATCTCAATGCCAAAATCCTCCTTCATTTAATGCAAATAACATGACAAATCTATGAATATGTTTAGCCTTGACAAGAAACCAAGGAAAGGGGAGAGTAGGACCCAACATATGGAGGATCTCTAGGACTAGGTTTTCCAATAGGCTATCTAGAGATAAATAAATGGGTCATGGAAGTAGACCAAGCTAGCATGGCTCTCCTAGTTTTTCATCATCATCATCATTTTCAAGATTTAATAAGGATGAGCATGGCCAAGGAAGAAGGGGTAATGGTAGATGACCTACTGAAGATGACAAAAGAGACCATCATAGAGGTAGAAGTAGAGATGGTGGATAGGGTCAAGAGATAAGGCACAAACGTGAAAGAAGGCATACTAAGTAACACTCAAGGGAACATGATCATGATAGCGGCCATGATGAATAAGATGATTATAATGAACTATTTCTTGCTACATGAAATATGATCAACATTAGAGAGGCAGTGTACATTCCAACTAGGCATTAGAGAGACATCCAAATCAAACAATTGGATCTGAACAATATCCCTAAGTTTTAAGGGGGACACAATGTTGATCTATAACATTACTTACATGTCTTCCATGATGTCTTCACTTTGCAAAAAATCAAGAATGACTAGTAGAAGCTGAAATTATTCCCTAGGAGACTCATTAAAGAAGCTAAAAACTATTATTGGTTCTTGGAATCAAAATTTATTATGCAATGAAGTACAATGATGACACTCTTTAATCATAAGTATCAAATATACTCTAGAGTGTCTAATTTAAGAAAGCAAATCCAAGGATGGTAGCAAGGGAATCCTAAATCCCTTAATGTAGCCCTAGGTCAATACAATTATTTACCACATAGATGTCTAGGCCATGGCTTATCTTAAAAGGAAAAATTAAGGTACCTCATAGATGGATTAGGAATAAAACCAAAAAGATTCTTAGGGTCTATGATCAAGGGAGACTTTTAAAAATAAGAGCTTATTGAATACAAAGGTGTATTGATCAAGTGGCAAAAGAAGAATGAGAACTTAAAAAACAAGAGAGCATGAAGGAGTACAATAGGAATTCATTTCTTCGCAAAATGAAAGTTTGTCTTTGTAAACCAAAAAAGGAGACACTATTAGAATATGTGGTCTAGCAAAAAAAATTTCTGATTCAAAAATTCGATATTGAAATCTTGATTAATGTTGACAAAATATGGGATTCTATTGATGAAAAATTCCAATTAGCATTGAAAATTCCAATTAGTAGGCTAGAACTAAAGATAAGGCCAAAATAAAAAAAAGGACATAAGAAGGGACTACTATTAACATAAGGAAAAATAAGTTACAACTGAGAAGATTACAAATTCAAATTTCAATGATGATGGTTGTAACATCTAACAATATGAACGTACTAAAGGTTGTTTCCTTTTGAAGCCACATCTTCAAGAGTCTCACACTATGTCTTAAACCCGATATTCATTGAGAAGTAAATGCCTAGAAGGTTGTCATATTCTCAAAGCAGCTATTGGCAACACTACCATCACCAATACTACTATTCTAGTAGGGCTCCACCACAACCTTAAGAATATTATCAATAGCAATGGCAAAATACATAGTCATGAGGGATGTCATCACATATGCAACAATATCACTACAAGCAATTTGATCCTTATGGATATTATGTTTAGTAGCCCATGTCTCCAAGTGGCTTTACCACCCATGCTCATGCTCATTGTTACTATTCTCCAAAGAATCATAGACCTACAATTCCATGGACTAAGTTTTCATCTTATGCTCCTCATCCTTGTTAGCATTCACAACCTCATGTTCCTAACCTTTTGTTACCTGCTTTGTTAATGCAAGATAAAACCCCTCTATAGCAATAACAATGGAATGCTACCCAAGATGTACACATGCAAGCGAATGATAATTTTAGCAATTCCAAGCATAAGTCCCAGAAGTGTCCATTTTTCAGACCTACCAATCCATCTAAATCCCCATAAGCATTTGTGGCTATGGACCCTATACCTACACCCTTCAAAATCATTGAAAATTTACATTTAAACCAAAATGCCAATGTACAAACTATCATGTTGATCCATGTTATTACAAATTGGATAAAAGTAGGAAACCTTTATAGGGAAAAAACTAATCTTAAAACTCCTTTCATTTATTTGTCAATCATAAGGAATGCTCCATTAAAGAAGATATACAAGGATTAGAAGTTGTCACCATTAAAGAAGTGCAATATAAAGTTAGAGCTTTGATGAGTAGCAGAGTAAATCTATGCCCTACCATATAGATCATAAGCATTCATGCTTGATTTAATTGAATTTCATGAATTAAGACTAGTTTAAAGGTCTTAGCTAGCTAATCATTAAGTTGTTGATCGGTGTCTTCTCAATCACACTTGTGTGGGCATGATTCATATGGTTAAGGGTGATTGAGTTACATGATTGAATTTTATTATTGAAATATTTAAAATATTAAAGGTATTAAAATATTAGTCTAATTAAGTTAGTGTAAAAAAGAAATATAGTCTAGCCTTAACATAGAGCATTCGTTTCCATCTTACTATAGATGTCTTGAACATTTATTAACGCTACTAGGATTATGTGGTGTCAATATGTTTATGCTCAAATTTGGTTGTACTCATGCAAATTTTCTCACTACAATGAACTAAGAATATATAACTAAGTGCATGAAATTAAATATTACTTCCAGTAAATTTCACTTAAAAGAAATTAAGACAAGAATTCAATTACTACAATGAATAGAATAAATATTTATTTTATTACTGTCATGTCAATGTGTCTAGGTACATTAAATACTTGAATAAAATGTTATACAATGCACTTAATTCATATTGTAGGTAATTGGTGAGAAAATTCTAACTCCTTTAGAATAACTTGATAAAGTCTAGCTAAGGAAATGATTGAATTATATCATAAATATGGTGGATACATGCACTTATTAGGCATTTATTGCACTTGCATTAACACTAATGCATTGATGAAACAAAGGTTATGTTGATGTTGATGCATTAACACAATTAACTAATTAACATTCATCAAGCTTACAAACCAATCCATCACTTTTCCTTTGGGATTAATGGTGAATATTATGACTACAATCCATTGGTGGTTATATTTTATAGATTTCCTTATGATCCATGTGGCCAATTGCAAGGGGAAATTTCTCATCATTGTGGAAAGAGCTTCATTAAGAATCATTGATTCCAAGTTTGGAATCATAGACTTATCCTTGGAAAATTTCAAGAAAAGTAAGTAAGCATGACGCTATCAAGAAGAAGCACATTCCATTCATTGCATACGATGACATAGGATGTAATTATATGTTGAAAGTTTAGATTGTTAGTCAAAGAAACATCATGGCACATACTACATATGAAGAAGAAGTGTGTATTTAAAGATGCATGTATGCAATAACCACAAAACAAGAGGATACCCAATGCCTAATGGCAAATGAAAGTTAGATTTTTACAATGTGCATGGAACCATTAGAAGCACTTGCCAATATATATATTGAGAAGCTAGATCATATGGAGCACATGAAGTAGTAGCCCTCCTAGGTAGCACATTTATAACAAGAAGAGGATATAGATTTGTGAGAGTTAGAGATTCTAGAAGAACCTATGCCTAAACTAATAAAGCTAAATACATTACTGAGATTACTAGAATATGTTGTCATTCTTTAAAATGGCAATCCAATAATAATAAAATTAAATTTTATAGAGGGATAGAAAAAGAAACTTATGGAGGTTCTAAATAGGTGGCTCACAACATTTGCATGGTCCTATGATGAAATCACTAGAATTAATCCATGCATATGCTAACACCACATATACACTAATTTAATAAATCCCTAGAATCTCTACCTAATGTTCCTTGGATTATTGGAGATGATTTTAATATGTTTGAAAATAATTTAGATAAATTTGGTGGTCTTCTTCTAATATGTCTTCACCTCTGATGAGTGGCGAGGTACCCCTACACTCAACCATACGAATATGAGCGTGCACGCACGATTCGGTCGAACTCCGCAGACTAAATGCCTTAACGCCACAAGAAACACTTGGGGTTAATCGTTCGTTGTCTTCCCAGGCTTGCTTGTAAGTGTCACGGTGTATGGTTAAGCAAGTCTGAGGTATGTGATTTTTTTGGTATTTTCGGCTTATCTTCTATGCTACCAGGAGAAAGGGTTGAGAAAACTAAACTAACTCTAACTAAGATCTAAGTCTAAATTAACTAGCGTCAGCATCCGTTCCCACTTGCCGGACACACCCTGAACTATGCAACTGCAGCTTACCAAACGCTAATCGTTACTGGGATCGCCACACGTAACGCAAGTGCTCGAAGTGGTCGTACTGAGGCACCTATTTAGCCTACGTGTGATAAGCAGCCGATTCCTTAGCCAGCCGTACACACCCGTGGGTGCTCGTAACTAAGTCGTACTTATCACACGATCTAGCCTAGCAATGAGCAGCCGATTCCTCAACTAGCCGTACACATTAGACCCGGGAGTTACCAAGCGCAGAATCCTGGAATACGCTACTGGGTTACCAAGCATCCAATGCTCGTAATTGAGTCGTACTCATGCATTGCGTCAAGCAGCCGATTCCTTGACTAGCCGTACACGTCCGTAGACGCTCGTAATCAAGTCGTACTTGAACGCACTAGGAAAGCAGAAAAGAAAGCAATAAATGAAACCACGTGCTGCAAGGTTTATCCAAACAAGTTCGTCTTTATTGCCGTACACAACTTGGGTTCAGGTTACAAGCTGCTCGAATAAAGAGCCGTTCACTCTAGGACTCCTACTGCGGGCACATGGGGAAAAATTCTAACTCTGGAGTGATCAATCTGCCAGAGCTTCGCTACACTAGCCAGGATTGGGAAATGAAGGGAGTGCCGCCTCTTATTTATAGAAATGGCGGCGCGACGCGATATCGCGTACGCGATATCGCAGGAGAAGACGCGATATCGCGTACGCGATATCGCATGGGACGCGATATCGCGGCCTAGTGCAAGTCGCGTCTCATCATACCCCCATGACTGAATGAAAACTCGTCCTCGAGTTCCTTACAATGATATCAGGTAGGTATGGGATTATTAGGGGAAATGGAACTAATGGGATGACATGTGAACGGTCTTTATTACAAGACTTGACAAAAACTGGTGTTCATGACAACATGGGTGAACACCTTATTACAATGACATCAGGCCACAGTTGGCAGCTGAGAGAAAAGAGGAGAGAGAATAGAAGAGAAGAAGAGAGAAGAGTCTTGTTGCTGCCAACGCCTAGATTGCGCCTTTCGTTGTCCATCTGTAAGCGCATTATCAATTCCACTCCTTGCATGCTGCTTCAGCGCTGCTCCATTCCAAGTGTCTGCTCCAGATCCATTCTGTTGTTGTATGATTACCATCTGCACACACAACACCATCATATATTAGCAAGGGTAATTGAATCATTAAGTAAAGCATACCTTGCTTCGGTTTAGGTTCATTGGCTAAGTTGTGGTATGGCTAATATGGATCTGGGAAAATGTAGATGATGACTACCGAAGGTATAGGGGTTAGGAAGAAAAACGAAAAAATCCGGGGCTTAGGATAAAAATCGAAAAATCAGGCCCCGTACCCCCATGACTAATCGCGAACCTCCGGTAGCGTTAGAATGGAGAGAGAAAAGGAATAGGAATGATAGGTAAAAAGGGACAACTATGGCATCGATAAAAAGGATGTCATGATGGAGATGAACAAAAATGTTAATTAATTGCCAAACGTTAAGAAAAAGAAATTAACTAATGTTCCAAATAGGAATGTCAGTGGGTCCTCCCCAAAGCAGGCTCATGCCCCTAATGCCCTGACAGTCCCACATTCAAAGAGTTCGTGGGCTCTGGGAATGTCCTGTGGAAACAAGAGTTAAAGTCTTAACCGTAAGAATTTACCAAAAAGAAAACAAAGCATCAACCAAAGTATATACAATGAGACAACCAAAAATGAGGTGAACAATGGAGAGAAGGATGGGAAGAAAGAGGAATGAAATGGAATCCCCAGAAAAAGGTGGTGTATAGTCCCTTGTGTGTTTGATGATTAATGTGACTTGGCGAATCTCATTCCAACTCAAGCCTCAAACCAACCACTTCCAGTGACTTCGCATCAATGCAGTTGG
>MNCI01010332.1:67171-91949 GCA_015680685.1 Gnetum montanum
GCTTGCCTGTAAGTGTCACAGTGTATGGTTAAGCAAGTCTGAGGTATGTGATTTTTTTGGTATTTTCGGCTTATCTTCTATGCTACCAGGAGAAAGGGTTGAGAAAACTAAACTAACTCTAACTAAGATCTAAGTCTAAATTAACTAGCGTCAGCATCCGTTCCCACTTGCCGGACACACCCTGAACTATGCAACTGCAGCTTACCAAACGCTAATCGTTACTGGGATCGCCACACGTAACGCAAGTGCTCGAAGTGGTCGTACTGAGGCACCTATTTAGCCTACGTGTGATAAGCAGCCGATTCCTTAGCCAGCCGTACACACCCGTGGGTGCTCGTAACTAAGTCGTACTTATCACACGATCTAGCCTAGCAATGAGCAGCCGATTCCTCAACTAGCCGTACACATTAGACCCTGGAATTACCAAGCGCAGAATCCTGGAATACGCTACTGGGTTACCAAGCAGCCAATGCTCGTAATTGAGTCGTACTCATGCATTGCGTCAAGCAGCCGATTCCTTGACTAGCCGTACACGTCCGTAGACGCTCGTAATCAAGTCGTACTTGAATGCACTAGGAAAGCAGTAAATGAAAGCAATAAATAAAACCACGTGCTGCAAGGTTTATCCAATCAAGTTTGTCTTTATTGCCGTACACAACTTGGGTTCAGGTTACAAGCTGCTCGAATAAAGAGCCGTTCACTCTAGGACTCCTACTGCGGGCACATGGGGAAAAATTCTAACTCTGGAGTGATCAATCTGCCAGAGCTTCACTACACTAGCCAGGATTGGGAAATGAAGGGAGTGCCACCTCTTATTTATAGATATGGCGGCGGGACACGATATCCCGTACGCGATATCGCAGGAGAAGACACGATATCGCAGCACATGCAAGTCGCGTCTCATCAACCTCCTTATAATATGCTACGTTTTTGTCACCTCCAATGCCACCACTCTTAACTATTGCAACATCACCATTTTATGGAATCCTACATTAGTCTTGAAAAACATTTGAATTATCATGCCTAGTTCACATCTCCTCCAAGATTTATAATGTAAGTATATAGGTCATCCTAATCCATTTAAAATTTTAAAAATAATTGAGAAAGGATAATCCATCACCAATATGGATGAGATCTTAAACAAGTATGCAAAATTCTATTCCAGTCTTTTCTAAAGAGAAGAGATTAATGATAAAGACTTACAAGGTATAGTCAACCTGATTTAACTTGTTAATATAAATTTGATGTCTCATTACAAATATCTTTTCATGGAAGAACTCCATACATCTTTAAAATAACTTAATAATGGTAAGGCTCTAAGTCCTAATGGCATTCTTGCAAAACTTTACAAACATTTTTGGGATTGGATTTAAGATGATTCCTATGCTACTTACAAAGAAGCTATTAATATTGATTCAATGGGTTTCCAAATTAATGAATATCTCATTAAAGTTCTTCCCAAGGTTTGGTATCTTCGTAATATTAGGAATTAATTTCCTATTACCTTACTTTCTACCTTTTATAAAATCATTACAAAGGAATTTGCTAATAAGCTTCATTCTTATTTGGTTAAGATTATTGATTTTGAATAATTAATTTTTGTTCTAGGTCATTATATCTTAGATAATGTTGTCATGGCTATAAAAGGTATGCATTGGGCTATTGACATTCATCAAAATAGTTACTTAGTTAAGCTTGAATTTGTCAAGGCTTATGAGATGATTAATTGGAAGTATTTCAATGTCATCCTCTTTAAATTCAAGCTTGGCTCTTATTGAATAAATCATGTCAAAATGTTGTTGGCTAATGCCTTGGCCAAAGTCTCCATTATAGGTAGATGTTCCATAAAGTTCTCCTACAATTGCTTGGTTTGTTAAACATGCCCTCTAGCTCCCTACCTATTTATTTATTATTGTACCTATAAGATTAGCTTTGCTCTTTAATGATGCTCTTCACAAAGGAGAAATAGAAGAAGTACACCTACCTAGCTCTACCAAGCAATTCATTCTTAGCAAATATGCAGATGACACATTCCTTTTACTCAAATATGATAACACTTCTATATCAAAAGTTATTTCTATTCTTAATAACTACTGTGATGCTTAAGGAAGTCAAATGAATTGAAATAAAATTGTAGGTATCTTGCCTTATAATCCTACTAAAAATTAGCTAGTACAAGCCTTTTGGAAATGAATTAGTTGAATTAATCCTTTCAAAATTTTGGACATTCTTTTATGCATTGCAAGTTCATCTATTGAACTTTGGTTCAATGTGCTCACTGAAGATCATCAAAAAAATTATCAAATGGTCCTCTTACAAATTCTCTCTTTTAGAAATATTAGTTATGATTAAGAAAATTCTCTCATCCATCCATGCATACTATTCTAGCATTTTAGCCCCTTCCTCCATAGCCATAAAAAATTTGCAGTCTATGCTGGCTAAGTTTCTAGGGAGAAATGATGATGATTTCAAAATATTTTACATGGTGGCTTGGGATTATTGTGCAACCCCAAAATATGATTGAGAACTTGGTTTGTCCAACTTTCTTTACCAAAATGGCTTCCTAACTACTAAATGATTTGTGAAAGCTCATATGGGTAGCCATCCTTTGCAAAATTTAATTCTACATAGGATGCAGCGTATTACACCAACTTCACACCAAAGGAGAAGAGTCACACACTAGTCTACTTAGTTTTCTTCACCTCTTAATATTAAATGTCTAGGATCTTTTATTTTACAAATACTATGGAGATCTTAAAGAAGAATCAAACCTCTTGTTTTCTGGAATTCACTAGGATGGTCACATTCTATTTTGGGAACTACATCCATTTGGTATGCTCCCATTCTTGACACACATAAAGTACATATTGCAAAAACTATTGAACTACCACTAGCTTAGTTATATATTTATAATATATGCCTATAATTTATTCAAGAGAATTTTGCAAAAAATATGTTGAATTTTAGTTCATCTATGGTATTCAAAATTATCCAAGTTGCCATTTTACCAAATTTAATATATTCCATAATAATTTTGGTCAAATCGTTGTGATTGCATGATGAGAAGTATAACTAATTCCAAGTTTCATAATAAATCTTGTATTGCAAAATATTTTTGAATTGTCATGGATTATTATTTTCCATGCATGCTTCCTTTGCCTTTTTGAATTTCATTCCTTATGCATTATAATACGAAGACATAAACATAGAAGTGAAGCTATGGATTCACTTAGAGTAAATATGTTGGCATTATGGATAGAATATTATTTAGCATTACTTATAGCCTGTTCATGGAGTGTTATGAACATAATATTATTTAGCATTACCAATAAGATTCCTTGAGGGTTATAGATAGAATATTTTTTAGTGTAACTAATCTATGACTGATAATTAGCTTCTTGGCCAAAACTGAGCATTGTGGATGTAATATTATTTAGTATTACTGATCTATGATTGGTAGTTGGCCTCTCAACTAAAATTAGCCAAAAATATTATGATTGATCACGCTAGGTTACATTCATTGCAGTGATTTTCTTTAGTCCTCTCTTCCATCTTGGGAAGAATTACAAGAAGTTACTTACATCCCTATTTTTTAGATAATTTCATCTTTCAAATTTTTCAAAATATTTCAAGGTGAACATGAAAACTTGAATCTCCAAAACTTAAATGGCATGATTATTAAATATGGCTAGATAATTCTTCTTTTCATAAACTTAATATTTCTAGCATATTCATGTAATTGAGTAAAGAGGAAAAATGTAAGGACAAAAGATAAAGGATTTAGAACATCTAACTTACAAACAATTTCTAGAAAAACTTATTGATGAATCATCAGTTGGTTGGGATATCATTGATGTTACATCACATTTGGGATATCATTGATGCTATATTGCATTTGTTTGATAAAAAGTCATTTTTGGTTAGCTAAGATATCAGAGCTTTGATATCGAAGCCTTAATATCGCATATCCAATATCAGATCACATGCTACGCTATTGGATATTTGATATCATGGGATGTATGCTGACCTATAAATATAACACTTGGGCACACAGTTTGGGGTTCAATTAGTCAATAGAGTAGCTGAACTCTTGTAGTTTAACTTCCATAGTCTTAGAGAATAGTCAGTGAGTTCCTGCAATGTGGATCTGAGTTAGTTGTATGGTTTCTTAGTCAAGTGACAATGTACCTGGACACATTCCATGAATAGCAATAAGATCGAGATTGATTCATATTCATTGTAGCACTTTGATTTAGATTAGATTTACTTTCCATGCAATTTACTTTTCATGTACTTAGTTAATATTTACATTTCAATGCATATTAATGAATTGGTAGAATGAGTGCAACCAGTTTTCGGCGTAAACACGTATTCACTTGGTAACCCCAACAATGTTATTGCTTGGTTCGACCAGTAGCATAGTGCTTGGTAATCCCAGTAGTGGATATGCGGATTCAAGATGTGTACAACAAGCTAGGAATGGACACTCATTTCCCTTAGGCTAATTTAGAATTTACTTTCCATTGTTAATTAGTTAAATAATTGATTTCTTTATTATTGTTAGAAGTAGCATAAGGCCAAAACAACATCAATTATCATATGCCTCACTTTGGAATAAATCATACGTGACAAAGCTACCACTAGTCCGAGTGGAAAAACAATGAATTACAATCAAGACATAATAATCTAGATGCCACAACTAGTCCCATCCATGGAATTTGACCGGATTGTGCATGAATGTGTGTGATTTGTATGGTTGGATGTAGGGGTACCTCGCCACTCATAACTTATTCAAACAACTATAGGCTTCTTGGCTAAAACTAAGCATCATGGATATAATATTATTTAGTGTTATTGATCTATGATTGCTAGTTGTCCTCTTGGCTAAAATTAGCTAAAAGTATTATGACTGATCAGGCTAGGTTACATTAATTACAATGATTTTCTTTGGTCATGTATTCCATCTTGAGGAAAATTATAGGAAGTTTCTTGCATCCCTATTCTTTTAAATAATATCATCTTTCAACTTTTTCAAAATATTTCAAGGTAAACATTAAATCTTGAATCTCCAAAACTTAAATGGTACAAAAATTAAAGATGCCTAGATATTTCTTCTTTTCACAAACTTATCTTTTATAGTGTATTCATGCAATTGAATAAAAAGGAAAAATGAAAGGACAAAATACAAAGAATTTGGAACATCCAACTACAAACAATTTATGGAAAACTTATTCAAACAAATATAAGCTTCTTGGCTAAAACTGAGCATTATGGGTATAATATTATTTAGTGTTATTGATCTATGATTGGTAGTTGGCCTCTCAACTAAAATTAGCCAAAAATATTATGAGGGAAAAATCAGACAAGTTTATAGAGGTGAATTTCCAAATGGAAAGGTAAAATATATTTGGGTAGACATGCTTACCATGCAAATTTATGCACTTTATGTTTGTGTAGCTATATTAGATACCAATTTGTGCATATTGCTGAGCATTTCTCTTTTCTAACATGCAATGGTTGTGCATCATGTGTTATCTGTTTCCTTTCTTTTTTAATAGTGTGCAGCATTCCACGTTTTCAAGAATTCATTGGTACAACTCCTAATAACTTTAAACTAATTGTTAACATCCAAATTGTACAAAACTTGGTGAACCTAAAAATTGGCTAATGAGATGTTTTTTGTCCTTGAAATCTTACACTTTATTTTAATGGTGGGAGGTTAGACTGATACCATTTTTAGCTTTTTGCCCAATGCCAGCCAATGTTGCATCATTAATAGTTTAAATATTTTCTTAAGTTCTTGGAAAAGGGAACCCAGAATATCACTTACAATCTTATATTTAATAGCACACCAGTTTATTAATGACTATCGTGATGTTAATTTTCAGATTATGGCTATGAAGAAAATAGAGTGTTAGGCATTATCTGCCAACTTTGATGAAGCTTTCTTGGAAGCAGTTTCCAATATATCATGGTTACGACATGAGAACCTCATTGAGATTGTTGGCTATTTCATGGAAAATGGGCAACACCTTCTTGTTTATGAATACTATGGAAATGGAAATCTTGAAAATATCTTACATAATGGTGATGACAATAGCCAAAAATTGACTTGGAATTGTCGTGTGAAGATTGCACTTAGCACGGCTAAGGCTCTATAGTAAGTTTTCTTGAATATATCATCTATTTATTATGCACAAGGGATCAACAATACAAGCTATGAAATTTTGGTTTCGTGGATATCTGCATGAGGTTTGTACGCCGCCTATTGTGCATAAAAACTTTAAGGTGGCAAACATTTTACTCGATGACAATCTCTACCCACCTCTGTCACATTCTGGAGTAGCCTCATGTACCCATAGAGCAGAGCACTAGGTGCTGTAATTTTCATATTTACAATATGATTACAATAGGATTTTGATACAATCAAACACACACAAACATCATATAGTTTATTTGCAGGTCCCTACGCATATCCTGAATTCTTTTGGGAACAGCACTACTGAACATGCCATGGTAGGAACGTACACTACAGAGAGTGATATATATAGTTTTGGCATTCTCTTGCTTGAGCTTCTCATCGGTAGAATGCCCTTTGACTAGTATGTATCAACTACCAGCTGACCCTGCCTGATTAGAAATGCAATCTAGATCACTGTTTCTATATATAGGCTTAGTTCATCTTGATCTCTCTACTATTACTGTTCTAGATCAGAGGTGTTTTCTTAGTTTATTTTATTTAATACTGCTCTTTTGCCAATGAAGTCACAGATCACTATTTTTTTTTGGGTTGATTTGACTCTGATCTTTCAATCATTGCAGTTCCAAGTGCTTGCTTGAGCAATCCCTCATAAGATGGGTAGTTTCCCAACTTCATGATATTCATGCACTAGCAAAAATGGTTGCTCCAGCATTGAAAGGAATCTATCTAGCAAAATTTGTGTCTATCTTTGCATATATAATATCTATGTGTCTTTAGGTAAGATAAACATGTTCTATTTTTGGTGTAAGAAAATCATAGTTATAATTTGGTAAGATGAAATGAATTTGAAATTCTTGTATTTTTCATGGCAACCCCAAATAGAATTCAGGCCTCTAATGTCTAATGTGGTGCAAACTCTTAGTTTTTTGGTGCAATGTACCAGTAACAGTTATGTAAACAAGTGGGAGCAGGTTTAGTGTAATTAAGACTGTATCATTTTGGATTATGGAAAATGAAATTTATGCTAACTTGTGAATGTAGTACATGTGACATTAGAGAATGGTTTGCCACAATCACTAGGTGACCTTAGTAAATTCCATAAATTCCATTTCCCTTGCCTTAGCCCTCAAGTGTGATGATCCATCGTTGTCCTGTGAGCAACAGGGCAAAGTGAGTTCCTCTCCACTTGAGAACCCTTAGCCACCTAGGAGACCTGCTATGATGCTGCCTAGCTTGTAATTAAGGCACATGCACAAGGGTTAAACTGCACCATGGGCAAAGTTTTTGCAAAGACCATGTTCTTTGGCAGTGCAGCTAATCAGCCAAACTTGTGTTGGAATTCCTACCTTAAGAATGAAGTACACCATGGGCAAAGTTTCCTCAAAAATAGGGGGAAAAGAAAGAAAGAAAGAATGAGGAGCATGTTCATTGGCAGTGTAATAAGTTCTTAAGTGTGATGGGGTTCGGTAGCAATCCTCACCTTAACCTTTCATTTCATATAATCTATTTAAAAAAAATGGAACCTAAGGAAAAATCCAAAAGTTGTGGCTAGCCATTTTCTAAAGAAGCATGTTTTCTTCATGGAGTTTAGTATAAGTCTTGTTAAGTTTAGTACAAGATAGTTTGTAAATCATTTTTAAGGGATATGAATGACCCAGCTGTCCTCTGTGAATCATTTTGTGCAGTGCTCTCTAATGTGAATTATTTTGTGAGTCTAGTCCTTATGGATTATTGGTCACATTTTTTGAGTCCAGTCCTTAAGGATTATTGGTGAAGGCCATTTGTAAAGGTTTTTTATTCTATTCTTTTTGGACAAAAAAATTACTAAAAAAGACAAGTGATGAGACACGGTTTACACTAGGCCGCGATATCGCGTACGTGATATCGCGGCCGACGCGATATCGCGTCTTCTCCTGCGATATCGCGTATGTGATATCGCGTCCCACCGCCATTTCTATAAATAAGAGGCGGCACTCCCTTCATTTCCCAATCCTGGCTAGTGTAGCGAAGCTCTGGCAGATTGATCACTCCAGAGTTAGAATTTTTCCCCATGTGCCCGCAGTAGGAGTCCTAGAGTGAACGGCTCTTTATTCGAGCAGCTTGTAACCTGAACCCAAGTTGTGTACGGCAATAAAGACGAACTTGTTTGGATAAACCTTGCAGCACGTGGTTTCATTTATTGCTTTATTTCCTGCTTTCCTAGTGCGTTCAAGTACGACTTGATTACGAGCGTCTACGGACGTGTACGGCTAGTCAAGGAATCGGCTGCTTGACGCAATGCATGAGTACGACTCAATTACGAGCATTGGATGCTTGGTAACCCAGTAGCGTATTCCAGGATTCTGCGCTTGGTAACTCCCGGGTCTAATGTGTACGGCTAGTTGAGGAATCGGCTGCTCATTGCTAGGCTAGATCGTGTGATAAGTACGACTTAGTTACGAGCACCCACGGGTGTGTACGGCTGGCTAAGGAATCGGCTGCTTATCACACGTAGGCTAAATAGGTGCCTCAGTACGACCACTTCGAGCACTTGCGTTACGTGTGGCGATCCCAGTAACGATTAGCGTTTGGTAAGCTGCAGTTGCATAGTTCAGGGTGTGTCCGGCAAGTGGGAACGGATGCTGACGCTAGTTAATTTAGACTTAGATCTTAGTTAGAGTTAGTTTAGTTTTCTCAACCCTTCTCCTGGTAGCATAGAAGATAAGCCGAAAATACCAAAAAAATCACATACCTCAGACTTGCTTAACCATACACCGTGACACTTACAAGCAAGCCTGGGAAGACAACGAACGATTAACCCCAAGTGTTTCTTGTGGCGTTAAGGCATTTAGTCTGCGGAGTTCGACCGGATCGCGCGTGTACGCTCGTTTCGTATGGTGGAGTGTAGGGGTACCTCGCCACTCATCAACAAGGCACCAAATGTTGAATGGGGTTGCATTTTCCTGGATTGGAGTGGATGATATTTATGGAAAATTGTAGAATTTTTTTATATTTCCAAGAAAATGCTAAAGGTCCATCGGTGTAGCGTATACTGTGTAATGCATGATGGAAACTTCTTACCCAAATTGGGCATAGATTGCAATAGTACATGGATTGACCGTAAGAGGAACCTAATGTGTTCCATTTTTGTGGAGATGTATATATTATTGACAGTCTTGTAAATCATTTGTATTATGTGTGTTTTTTTAGATTTTACTTATTCAAAATAATTTTAGCAAGTCCTTTGAGCAATTAGTTTTACAATAATTTTTTTTTGAATTTTCACGATGGTTGGTTTACAACATTTTCTTCTAACTCCAAGGTCGTAAAGATTCAATCATGTGTTCCTAGTTTATGTGTCCATTGTCTGAAAAATGGACAAAGTAAATTGTGGGTGTTGATGGTTTTCATTCTATAAATTGTGTAATTACTTAGTGATACCTAATGACCTTGGAAATAAGGTAATTGTTTAGGCCTTTTCTTACCTTCTGTTATATTGAATATGAATTTTTTTTCAATGGTGCTCAAACTCGAAAGAGTAACTACAAATACATCACTACAGTCCAAAACTTATAACAACCCAAAACTTAAAATATGGAATTATTAATATTTTCATTAAGAAAAACATAAAATATATTTGGTTCCTTGTCTATTCTTGGTGGTCTTTATTTTCTTAAATGGACACAAGTTGATTCATCACTGTATTTTGTAATTAACTTAATTATATATTTATGCCATTCATATTTAATTTAAATAAGGTAATAATTCTTTCTCCAAAATTCCCTCCCAGTAGCTAACTCAGTGAAACTCCTCTCTCGCTATTATGTATGTAGGAATAATGTACACTAAAAAATTGGCTTCCCTGGTAATGGGGTTCACTTGAAATTGTGCTTGCCATAGCATGGAAATTATTCACCATGTCAAGGTGTGATAAAAGTGATGCATCTAAAAAAACCATCCTTGTCAATTTTCTTTAATAAATTATTTCCTTTGATAGCACATACATTGTCCATTTTAGCCTTCAGCTAGAGAATAATGTCCATTCAAGACAAGATCTCACCAGAATTGACCAATTTGTTGAGACATTGAGACCCTTTTTTAGAAACAATTGATCCTTTGATTTAGTTACATGATACAACGAATTACAAGAATGGGTGGCATGTTGAGACCCTTTTTTAGAAACAATTGGTCCTTTGATTTAATTACATGATACAACAAATTACAGGAATGGGTGGCATGATGCTGATAATTTTATGCTTTCAGCAGACACTCAACTCTGTTGTAAGTTGTAAAATTGTTATATTTCATTCCATGCTTTTCATGGAAAGACAAAAAATTGATTTGACATGTACAACATATGCACACATGATCACAGAAAAATGAGCATTTACATTGTTAAGAAAATATGGCAACTAGTCATGGGAATCCCCGTATGTAGAAGAGGAAGCTAATTCACTTTGGTGATGAGTGATGAGGTACCCCTACACTCAACCATACAAATATGAGCATCTCACATCAGTCGAACTCCAAGGACTAAGTACTTACGCACCCTAATGGAACACTTAAGGTTAATCAATCGTTGTCTTCCCAAAGTTACTTGTATTGTCACGGTTGTATGGTTAAGTAAGCTTGAGGTATATGATTTTTATATCTTTTATCTTTTTAATGTCTATGATAGTAGGGAAAGGTGAAGAGAGCTAAATGACTAACTTTCATTAACTATTCACTAACTAAGTTCTAAGTATCCTAGCATCCGTATCTATTCCCACTTGTCGCACACACCCTGAACTAGTGCAACGCTACTAGGATTACCAAACGCTATTCGTTACTGGGTTACCAAGCGTTACACACGTGCTCGAAGCAGTCATACTAAATGCACTTAACTAGGAGAGTCAAGGGTTGAGAGAGATTAATTATCTAGGAAAGCATTTAAACATTTAGCAATAATTAAATCCTATTTAGCTTAGTCTAGATGCTGGAAGGTTTATCGAAAAGTTCTTCTTTATTGTCATACACAAATGTGTGCTCATGTACAATTTTCTCGAATAAATATCCGTTCACTTTGAGACTCCTACTACTGTTACATGGAAATTATTCTAACTATAGAATGGTAAAACTGCTATAGTTTGGCTAAGGGACTAACTCTAGATGTATAAAAATAGGAAAGCCGTCTTTTATTTATAGATGTTTTGGCAGGCTGCGATATGCGATATCGTAGGGGAGGATGCGATATCACAGCTCATCATACCCCCATGACTAAATGAAAAATCATCCTCGGGTTCCTTACAAAATATTGGGAAGGTATGAGATTATTGACTTGAATGATACTAATGGTGAATGGGGTGACATGTGAACAGATCATCATTATAATATATGACAAAATTAGTGTTCATGACAACAAGAGTGAACACTATACACATTTGACATCCAGCCTTATTTAGCAGCTAGGAGAGAAGAGAAAAGACAGAGAGAAAAGAAGAAGTCTATTGCTACTGATGCCAAGATTGCACCTTTCATTGTTCATCCATAAGCATGCCATCAATCTCATTCCTTACATAACTACTTTAGCACCAGTCCATTCCAAGTGTTCCCTCCAGATCCAATCCATTGGTGTATGATTTCCATCTGCACACACAACATAGCCTTATATTAGCAAGGGTAAATGAATCAAAATGTAGTTGATACCTTGCCTTAGTGTAAGGTCCATTGGCTGAGTTGTGATATGGCTAATGTGGATCTGGAGATGTAATACTGGTGGCTACCCAAGGTGTAGGGGTTAGGAGAAAATCAAAAAAATTGGACCAGGACACCCACGATTGAGAGTGAACCTCTGGTAGTGAGAGAATGGAAAAAGATAAGAAATAAGAAAGATGGAGAAAAAGAAACAACAAAAACATTGATAAAATTGATGTCAAAGATGGAGATGAACAAAATAAAAGATGATTATAGAAATGTTTAAGGAAAAGAAATCAATGGATGCACCAAATAGGAATGTTAGTGGGTCCTCCCCAAAGCAGGCTCATGTCCTTAATGCCCTGACAATCCCACATTCAAAGAGTCCCTAGGCTCTAGAAATGTCATTTCAAAGAAAGAGTTAAATTCTTAACCACAAGGGTTTACCAAAAAGAAAACAATGCATCAATCAAAATATAGACTATTCATACAACCGAAAATGAGGTGAAAATGGAGAAAGACGGGTGGAATGAAGAGGATGGAATGGAGTTTCAAAAACAAGGTGATGTACATCCCCTTGTGTATTAATGGTTAATGTGACTTAGTAGATCTCATTCCAAATCTAGCCTCAAACAATCTACATCCAGTGACTTCACATTAATACATTTGGCCCATCCATCCACTTGAAGTAACAAGAATTCTTCCACCAAAGAGTCACCATCATTCCGACGAAACAAAAAAAGAGAAAGTAGGGAGCGAGAAGGGCCTTAGTTAGAGGGAACATGTTTATTTAGTTCCATAACCAATTCTTGTAGCCTAGATGATTATTTCATCTAAGGGGTGTGCTTTGAATTCTCACTATTTGTTTGTTTTTTTTTGTTTTGCATGAGAACCACACCATGCAAAGACTTATTATTTTTATTAGCTCAACTTCCCAATAATGGAGTAGCGTCGGAATGGTATAGAAGACTCAAGAAGAAAACATCCAAGAACCCAAGAGAATGGCCAGCACAAATGCATCAAGTTCCCTTGAAGTCACACCCTTTTTAGTCCTTGAGTTCTTCCCTAGTTTGAGAAATGCCCAGTCACCGATTCGTTGATAGTTCTTATTATTGAGAAAGGGGACTGTACAGTTCCTAGCCAAGAGAGACCATAGAAATTCATGGATGCATGGATGACGTGGACTCATTGCCTATATATCAAAAGAACCATACCAAAGTATCAACATTATAACTCAAAGGTAAAAATCAAACATTAGTAATCAATGGAATACAGTTCACACCATCTTCAGGAGCACTTATTAACTGACAAACTTAACAAAACAAAATAAATAAACACATAAATAAACGAAAAAGTATGAATGATGTTGCAAAACAAAAACAAGAAAAGTTAAAGAAACCTACAAAACAAAAATGTGTAAAACAAAAACTTAAAAAGGAACTGAGGGCCTTAAATGATCAACATAGGTGGCCATCTCACCCATGACTAAGTTGGAAGGGGGAGACTCGAAATAATGAGCGAGGTTGTTCTTTCTCCAATGTGTTATGTGCATTAACCATTCTAGATTCATGATAAGGTTTGGTTTGTTGCACATCGACTAGTATTCTCCAATTGGAGCATTTGTTTGAATTTTGTAAGAATTTCCAACTTCCATCTATTGATGTTTTCAGGTTAAGGGTTGGAAGTTGGTGACACTCTTGCTCCAGTGCATCTATGCTTTCGATGTGGGCACAAGTTATTCCCACAGTTAGTTCCATGCATGTTGGTGAGTTGCTCTCTTGATTAGCTATCAACCATTGGGTGTTTTCTTGTTATGTGGTTGCTACATACAGGCGCTTGTGTATGTTAATTTCTTGGGCACACTAGTTGCAAGCAGGAAATGTTGAACATTCCTGTATGCATTCACTCCTTGTATCACTGTATGTGATGCATGGAACTTTCTTCCTCTTAATCTTCCAAAAAGTGTTTTCCTTAGATATTTCCAAGGAAAGATCATGGATTCCTAGGCATGCATTTATGGTACTTAGCTATGCCCTTCTCATTATTATTGGGAATTTCCCTTTGTCATTGTTTACTTGTATCACTAGGAAATTAGCTGGGTATGACCAACCACACACAGTGGTAATGATGTCCTCCACTAGTCCCAAGGGAACATTGATGGATTGGTCAGCTAGCTCTAAGAGAATATTTCTCTTCTTTAGTGGAGGCAGGTTCCAAGCTTTATACATCTCTTGTGATATTAAGTTGACTTCGAAACTTGAGTCCAAAAGAGCTTTACATGGTTCATTCTCAACGACTTGGAGATAAATTAAAGGACTTTCAAGATCAAAGAATTTCTTGGGAAGGTGGCCCTCCTTGATCCAGTCAGTGAAGGCATGTGTTAACATAACCATGTGCGTTGAGGTCTGTTTTTGGTTTGAAGGGAGCTCTGAAGCCTTCTTTGATGGAGAAGCGTTTGGAGTCTCAATTGCTTATGGTTGTAAGAGCTTGTTTGGGCTGTTGGTTCTGAAGAAAGGTCTTCTCTTTGTGCAATTGTCAGAACTAGCAGTGGGTTGAAGGTTTACAGCTTTCGTAGCATTGTGTTGCTGTAGTTGAGTGGAGAGTTCCCTTTGCATTGCTAGAGCGGGTGGTAATGGAGCTATTGGTGTGAGAGTTGCATATGGATTCGAAGGATGGTATGTATGTGGTGTGTCTCCCCTAGGAGAAGGAGTCGTATAATACTCCTGAGCTTGGTAGTGACGTTGTCATGTCACGTGACCAACAGAGTCACGTGGAGAGATTGGCTGCTACATGTAATAGCCATATGGATCTGGTTGCTGGTAACGGTATTGTTGCCATGGTGATGGCATTCCCCATGATTGTGGGTATTTCCACTGCTGGTGTTGCTCAATAGGTTGTGGCAGAGTTCCACTTGGATAATACGTTAATGGTTGGTGGAACTTCCTTGGGTTACCTTGGGGATAAGGTAACCATTGGGGTGCTTTCCATTTGTTAAGTCATGGGTTAAGTGCATACACCCCAGACTCTTGCAGATGTGAGATTACTGGGCAACATCCCTTAGGATGGTCATACTGGCAGATCTCACATCCATCGTCATTGTCTGTATCAAAATCCACAACCTCATTGGTGATGGCCATTTTACCCTTACCTTTGTTACATGCATGTTCCAAATCCCTTTTTTTCTTTTTATCATAGTTACTACCTCGCTCCTTAGAATCCTCTACGATTTTGAGAACAGTTTCAAATATACTATCTAAGGAATCCCACATTTGATCTACCCTTTCCAACACTTCTGTTATTAATTTTTGGAGTGGCAAGGTTTTCCTATTCACCATCTCTTCGAGTGGTGACTCTTCCTCCTCCTCATAGAATCTCACTCCCCTTTTTCAGAGGGAAGGATCGCAGTCGTACTCTTCTGCACTTTCTCTACTATGTAGCTCCCCTTCTTCCTTAGCTACTTGCTCCAAAAATCCATAAACTTGATGGGACCTAAGCTCTGATAATCTCCCTTGGGCATACGTTCCAAGGATTCTCTTGGTTTCATGCCTAAGTCCATCTATGAGATGGCATAGTTGATCCTGCTGCGAGTAACCATGGCCCGGGCAATGATGTAATAGTGCATAGTATTCGTCCATGGCAACATCCAAGGGTTCATGAGTTCCCTGATTCCATTCTTGAATTTGCTTTCATAGGTTGGACACCTGGGAGTACATTTGATACTTATCATTAAACAGTTCTAGCATTGTACTCCACCTTTGAATAGATTCTAGTTCTAAGGACTGGTACCAGCTTTTTGCTTCTTTCATGAGTGTCCTTGGGAACAACTTTAATTTTTTCCATTCGTTCTTAATGTTCTGCAAGGCAAATGCATCCTAAAATGCTTATAAATGGTTCTGAGGATCAGCGTTGTATCCCCCCTCAAATCATAGGATGTTATTCATGTCTAACCTCTTGATCCTACTATCTTTTTGATGCCTTGGAAGAATTCTTACAATCTCTGTGATGTCTAACATGCTTCGGGTTGCAAGTGGGGTTCTTCGTGATCATTTCTTTCATAGTTTCTATGATTTCTACGTGGTTCCGTACTTTCCATTCTTCCATGTCATGATTCTCTAGAATGCCCTCGTCCTTGTTCCCGACTCTCTCGTCGAGGTTTCTCACTTTGCTTACTGTTATCCTCACGGTTAGGTTCCTTATGACTGCGTCCTGATACTGAAGGAGAGGATGAATGTGATGATAAAGGTGAAGAAGAAGGAGAACCATTGCCATGACGATGTTTCTTACCTTCTCTTTGGTGGTCCCGGCCCTGATCGTGATGATGATCAAAATGCCCATCCTTGTCATGTGTTTGTGTTCCCTTGTTGAACACTTGATGTTCGTGGGGATCAGAACCAGGGTTGTGAATCATGGAGTGAAGGTTCTGATACACCACCTCCTCACCATCATTAGGAGGGGGAACATCATTTTGTGGAGAACCTACCCTCAATTTCGCTTAAGACAGGTGGAGCATTATGGGGTCCTTTGCCCTTCAACGATGTATAGTATCTCTCCTATTGCAAGTCCCATTGACATTGTGCTTCTGTGGAATGGTAGTCCCTTGCATTGTGCTTGCATGCAATGTTTCCGCATACAATTGTGATATGCCTATTCGTGCAAGAGCACAAAGGAGCATGTTGGGGATTGCTCAGTCTAGAGGCAACACTATGTTACCGTTAAAGTCTCTCCAACGCAGTTGTTCATCTTGATGGAGGATAAAAGTAAAGTCAGGTACATATTCATCATGATGAATATATACCACATGGAATTGTTGACGAACTGGTGGTTCTTGGTTATGTGTGTTGTGCCGCCGACTGTCTCTAGTGTTGTTCCTAGGTAGTGAAGTGCTTTTGTGTGAAGAAGAAAACATCTTTGTCTTGTTTCGTGTGTTGTTTACCGTTATCTTATTTTTCTTTTGATCAACCCTAAGGGTTTATTTAAGCGTCCCAACGATATGACTGATCTCCTATGTTCTACGTAGCGCACAAACAACTAAGTCCCCAGCAAGGACACCAATGATGAGTGGCGAGGTACCCCTACACTCAACTATACGAATAAGAGTGTCTCACGCGCGATCCGGTTGAACTCCAAGGACTAAGTGCTTATGCGCCCTAATGGAACACTTAAGGTTAATCAATCGTTGTCTTCCCAAACTTACTTGTATTGTCATGGTTGTATAGTTAAATAAGCTTGAGGTATATGATTTTTATATCTTTTATCTTTCTAACGCCTATGCTAATAAGGAAAGGTGAAGAGAGCTAAATGACTAACTTTCATTAACTATTCACTAACTAAGTTCTAAGTATCCTATCATCAGTATCCATTCCCACTTGTCACACACACCCTAAACCAATGCAACACTACTGGGATTACCAAATGCTACTTGTTACTGGGTTACCAAGCGTTACACACGTGCTCGAAGTGGTCGTACTAAATGCACTTAACTAGGAGAGTCAAGGGTTGAGAGAGATTAATTATCTAGGAAAGCATTTAAACATTTAGCAATAATTAAATCCTATTTAGCTTAGTCCAGATGCTACAAGGTTTATTAGAAAGTTCGTCTTTATTTCCATACACAAATGTGTGCTCAGGTACAATTTGCTCGAATAAAGATCCGTTCACTTTGTGACTCCTACTGTAGGCACATGGAAATTATTCTAACTCTGGAATGGTAAAACTGCTATAGTTTGGCTAAGGGACTAACTCTAGATGTCTAAAACTGGGAAAGCCACCTCTTATTTATAGGCATTACGGTAGGCTGCGATACCGTAGGGGTGGACACGATATCATGGCTCATCACTTTGGTATGGGGTGGATTTTGGAGATAGCTGGATTGGACCATTGTTTCCTGCATCATCAAAGCGAGGGTTCAATACACTATCAAAAATGCAAGTAATGATGCAAGATTTTTCCTAAGAGACATTATTGAATGTTTACCTTTGTTTTTGCTGGATCCAAACTTCTTTGTATGAAGAGATAAAAGTCTTCTAGCTTTTTCACTAGTTTTGGAACTAGATTTGGTAATAGTCAACTAACTTGCAAAAGTAGGGTTTTATCCTTCTGGGCCACTCCAATCATCGGCATGAAACTCATTTTCATGATCATGCCTCATGGTACGTTTTACAGAAGCTTTTGTTTTGTTTCTCTGCGTATTGAACATGCCCTTCATTTGTGTCAAAACCCTTCATCAACATAATCAATCAGCTTCTTCAACCATGAGACGTGAAATGGGTCATATTTCACCATTTGGCTACCCTCACCATCACTATCGCTAAAATTTATATCGCTATCCAAGGCCCCAACAACATCCACTTGTTCTTGGTCATGAATCTTATCCTTAAATATATTGTGCCTATGAACCCGCTAGAACAATAATTTTGTCTTCTTTACATAAGAAATTAGAATGTGGAAGAAAAATACCTGCATGCCAAGGACTGATTTTAAAACACCCCAGATAATATGCTTCTTAACACGAGAAAACAATTTCCGCCAAGTGCCACTAAAATCAGATTTACTAAATGTGTCCATTAGCAGCCTTAAATTCATTTATTGCAAGTCAAGATCCCTCATAGGTAACAAGCAGCTCAACCTGTATCATATGTATAAAAAGCACATCTTAAGAATCATATACCTGGCTAATCTTTATGCAGTGAAACTCCCGATTTCTCCTTGCCCATGAATCATTTTTCTCCTCTTGTGATTTGCTTGGTTTCTTTTCTTCATGAGAATGTCTACCTAGCTTAATTTACTTTGCATCCTTTGATCTATGTTTGGATGCATTAACATTATTTTCTGATGCTGCCGGAATGCCAGAAGGATGCGGTTCTACTGTGAGGTTAAAGGAGCCACCTTTTAAGGCTGAAACACTTGAAATGCGTCCATGAATAACAACTGCTTTACCAGCAGATTCCATTGAATTATCCTCCCACGATCTATCAAGTGAAACTGTTCGCTCGCTGATGTTCACCATTGTAAGGGTTTAATTTCTGGTAAATTTAGAAAGACAATATAAATTGGTATAAAAAACAGTAAAAGGAGATTAAATTACAATGGCTTGATTTTAAGGAAATTTGAAGAAAACCTTAATTACAAATAATGTAAAAATGAAAAGGTATTTTCACAAGAGAATAGAATAATTTTCTTCCACATAAGTGGATTGAAAGCATCTAGGTGCAGAGTTTGGATATCTGAAGTTGATATGAAATGTAAATAAACAATTCTTTCTTGATGAACTAAAGATTACCCATTAATGTGACATTATGTTGATGAAGGGACATATATGGTGATAAAACAAGTATTCAATCAAAAAGCTTTTTCAAAAAGCTAAAGGAAATAAATAATTTCTACTTAGTCCATACAGATTAGAAAGGCAAGAATGGGATCAAGTGAACACTATTATATATTGTGATCACAGAGCTTAATCTAGGATGAACATCAGGTTTTCTTGCAATGTTCTTTAGAATATTTTTGAAAGGGATAAATAGAAAACATATTTTCAACTACCACCTTTAACCTTGTTGGATCATTATATAGCATAAGATTTGGAACTCATAAGTTGTACATCAATTTTGTCCAGTAAATCTAGTACCTGTTTTATTGATAGATAAAAATCATTTTCATTTTTAGCTTCAAATTCACAAGCATTTGCTTTTTCTACTAAAAACGATATGAAACAACATACCACATGAGAAAAGTATTCATAGTTATGACATGATTTAAAGAGATAAATTTCAAATGATAACATAATATTTTTAAGAATTTGAAAAGGTGGCATCCCTAGCTAAATCCTTAAGTAGATATAATTACTAACTTGAATGCATATGTTTGTCATGACCACATGTGGCATGGTGATATGAGAATCAATGCCTCAATGAAATGTAAATAATAGCAATAATATGACCTTGAGACCTTGCACAACCATTAGAAAGCTAGTTTTCTTTGGATTAAAATGGATCAAACATTGACCAACACTAGCTGGAACTAGTGGTGTTCCAGGGGTATTAGTCCTAGAAATGTCTACATCTTTTGCTTTATTATTTGATGATGTGCCTTGCTCATGACTAGATGATTGCATCCTCTTCCCATACTTTGATCTAGCACCAGTACAATTCCTAATTGGGACATTGGAAGTTTGAGTTTCAAATAGTTTTGTCTATAACTAATTGGTACAAAGTGATGAGTTACGGTTGATAGTGTTGATGAGGCCTCGTTGATTGGGCCCCATTAGTACAAGGTCTATTTCTGCTTATAAATACATGCTTACTAGCCCAATTTATGGCATTACTCAGTCATAGTGTCGTGAAGCTCTTATAGTTTTTCCATTTGAAAGTTAAAATATTTTCCCGAGTGCCTACAACAAGAGTCATTGAGTGTACGGATCTTTATTTAAGCACTGTTGTACTTGAGCATGACAGTGTGTGCGACAATAAAGTTGAACTTCTTGATAACCCTTGCAGCATTTTGGATAATTTAAATGTTTCATTTATGCATTCAATATTTTTAGTGATTTATTTAATGTTTTCTAGTAATTAAGCTAATTAGGTAATTAAGCGAGATAGGCTAGATAGATTAATTACATAAGTATAATTGCTTCGAATGTAACACACATCTGCTTGATAATCCTAGTAATGTTAGTTCTTGGTGTTCCCAGCAGTGTAGCACTTGGTAACCCAACAATGGATACGTGGGTTCAGGATGTGTACAGAAAGTGGGATCAGATGCTTATGTTAGGATAAGTTAGAGATTAGTTAATTAGTTAGATCAAATTAGCCATTAAACTACTTTATCTCTCTCTTCAAGCACCAAAGAACCTAAAATATAAAATGATAAAAATGATATGCCTCGATTACAATTAACCATACCTTTGAGCTTCACAAGTGTAATTGGGAAGACAATGAATGACCTTAGCACAAGGTTCATGGCCTAGAAAACTAGTGCATCGGAAACTATAGAGTCCATGAAAATTGATTGGATCATGCATGAACACTTTGTGATTCATATGGTTGGGTGTAGGGGTACCTTTTCGCTTATCATTGGTGGCATTGCCAAGGAACTTGTTTGTTGAAACATGTGTTATCTAAGTTTAGTAAACATTATTAATCTTCTTGGATGAACCTAAGGTCAACATCACTCTCACACGACATATAATTACAAAAGCACATTGATTATTTTATTTGTTGCAAAACGTCTTCTTCCCATAGACATGAAGATGTCAAACCACTAGTCCCACAAGACTACAAGGTGGTATATACTCATCTAGATGAGTATGTACTAGACTTCACCTTCATCCTACATCAGGGTGAACAATTGCGATGACATGATATGAAGGGCAACATCATATTACCCCCTAATCAATCTATGCCAGGGATGCTCTTTCAAACTCTTAAGAGGTGGGGCATTTCAAGTCTTCATGAGGAATACGTTGTGAATGGCTATGAAACTCGAGACTATCATCCCATTGAAACATAATGTAGGAGAGATTGACACCAGGCGAAGCACCACAAGTTTACAAAGGGGAAACACTTCACTAACCCCTTGTTCCTGCTAAACCAAGATGACAATGTGGATCCTCCCCCTAAGGATTCCCAACATGAAGATTCTACACCCTCTATTATTGGTGATGAGAGTGTGGCCTTGAACCTATGATCCTCTATTCATAAACCAGGTTTAGGAAAAAGTGATAATCAGGGTAGGGACTTGGGTAAACATCATAATGGCAAGGGATCTAAGGATGGTGGTTGTAATAAACAATGAGATGGTGATGGACACCATGATGGAAATGGTAGTTCATCTTCCTCTTCATCCTCTTCATCTGATTTCAAATATTCCTCTTTATCTACTAGTTCTCATAGAAGCCACCATAGAAATAATTATGCTGAAGGTGATCAACAAGACAATAATAATCGTAGAACTTTCCAAAAATATCAAGGTAATAGAGGACATCATCAGAGACAATGCAATAATATGATGATGAGCCTTTGTTGGCAACTCAAAGCATTCTTACCATTGTAGAGGCAGTAAAGATTTCAACTAGGCATGTGAAGGATAGTTAGATCAAGTGCTTAGATATGAATAATATTTCAAGATTTGAGGGGGAATACAATTTTGATCTGAAAACACAACTACAAGCTTTCCAAGATGCTTGTGCCTTATAGAACATTGAAAATGATTAGTAGAAACACAAGCTCTTCCCTAGGACACTCATCAAGGAAGCTAGAAGCTAGTACCGATTGTTAGAGTTAAAATCTATCCACTAATGGAGTATAATGCTTGAGCTATTTAATGGAAAATACAAAATGTACTCTAGAGTGTCCAATTTGAGAAGGAAAATCCAAGGTTGGAAACAAGGAATACATGAACCCTTGGATGCCGCTATGGACAAATATTATTCACTTTTACACTGATGCCCTGGCCATGGTTTTTCTTAAAGGGAACAACTCCACTACATCATAGATGGGCTCAGAGTAGAAACAAGAACTCTTGGGGTTTATGCCCAAAGGAGACTCTTTGAATTAAGGGCTCATCAGATCCAAAGGCTTATAGAGTAGGTAGCAAAAGAAGAAGGTGGGTTTTGAAAAAGGAAAAGTGTAGAAGAGTATAATAGGAACCTTCCATAAGAAAAGGGAGGTTCAGTTATATGATGAGGAGGATGCAACATTTAACAAGGTGATAAATAGAAAAACCTTGCCTATATAAAAATCTATTTTTAATATTTCCACAAAGGTTGATAAATTATGGGACTATTTGTATGAGAAATTTCAAACTGCTATGAAAATTACAGAAGAATCCAAAGAATAGATTAGTAATCCTCAATGTGGGAGACAAAAAGAAGTTGAATGTGTCTACCAAAGAGGTAAGGGCAAGGTTGCTACAGTAGAAGAAGTTGTGAAGACAGACTCTGAAGATGATATTGGTTGTGACATTTGTCAATATGAACATCCAAAGTAATGTTTCCCTGTGGTGTCACACTTATAAGAGTCTGGGATGTATGCATTGAATCTGCGACTAGCAAGGAGGTAAGCACCTAGATGATTACCCTATCCTCAAGGCAATCCGAGGCAATTTCACCAGCACCAACAAGCTTATTATCCACATGGATCTTCACCACAACCATATGAGAAATACCAATAATGGAACCAACCATAATTGTGGGGAATTCCATTGCTAAGGCAACAGTACCCTTATAAGCAACTAGATCCATACAGGTACTATGTTCAACAACCCAATTCTCCACAAAGTTCTATTATCCATGCATCATTTTAGCATCACTATTACCCTTTAGAGTACCACTGAACACATTCACCATCTACTTGAAGGGAGCACCCATATCCATACCATCCTTTGCATTTGTCTACACACATCCCTTTTCCCTCAACCCAGTTACCTCTTGCTTCATTCATGCAGGATGAAATTCCCCCATAGCCACAACAAAGAAATGCTACGAGGGCTGTGAATTTACAACTAGCCTTCTAGCTGAGTGGTTTAGACAATTGTTTCAGGAAACAACCCTTCTTTCAATCCAATAGTCCTCCCAAACCCTTGCAACCTAATATGGTTGCTCATCCTACATCTTCAGCACCCACATTCTCTATATCAAACACATTTGAGTGCCCTTCAAACCAAACACCACCTTAGATCTACACTGTGATGCTAACTCATGCTATTGTCAGTTGGATCAAGTTTAGCAACCTTCCCACAAAAATATTTGACCTAGGGAGTCCTCTCATTTACTTGCAGATAGTTGGACATGAGCCATGTAAGGCTCTTCTTGATTCTGGTTCTGAAGTTAATCTCATCTCCCATGACATGTACAAGGCCTAGAACCTACTACCTCTTAAGAAGAGTAACATATGTTTGGAATTGGCAAACTAGTCAATCATTGTTCCTTTGGGACTAGTGAAGGATATTATGATGACCGTTTGTGGGTGGTCCTATCCGGTTGATTTTTTTGTGATCAAGGTTGAGAACTGAAAAGGTGACTTTCCCATCATTGCACTATAAGATTGGGCCAAGACAACATTCATGAGTCCTTGGGGGACTTTTATATATTTTAAGATGCCATTTGCTCTATGTAATGCTCTTGCAACATTTCAACGCTTGGTCCTTCGCATTTTTTAGTAGTTGATCAATAGTGGTGTGGAAGTCTTCATGGATGACTTCTCCACCTATGGAGCTATGTTTGAGCAAGCCTTGGAGCTAGAAAGTATTGAAAAGATGTGTGGAAACAAATCTATGGCTCAACTGGAAAAAGAGTCATCTCATGACCCAAGAAGGCATTGTATTTGGGCATAGAATCTCACAAGAAGGAATTGAGATAGACCTCGAAAAAATAAGGGTAATCCAAGGAATAATTTTCCAAATAGAAATTGTCAAAGATGTTTGGTCATTCCTTGGACACACTGGCTACTATCGGTGATTCATAGAGAATTTCTCTAAGATTGAAAAGTCATTGGTCAAGCTTACGAAGAAAGATGCTCTATTCATCTAGACCAAGGAATGTGAACATGCATTCCAATAATTAAAAGAAAAACTCGTAGAAACTCCAATTGTACAGGCACTAGATTGGTCTAGACCATTCCACATAATGATGGATGCAATTAATTATGCCTTGGAAGCCATGCTTATGTAGTTGGATGATAAGAAGCATCCATATTACATCCACTACGTGAATCGAAGCATTGTGGATGTAGAATTGAATTACACCACAACTAAGAAAGAATTGATGGTAGTGGTATATGCTTTTGAAAATTTCAGGCACTATGTGCTTGGTTATAAAATATTTGTGCACAAAAATCATAGTGCCATCCACTTCCTGATGAACAAGCCAATGGTGAGTCTCGATATCATATGGTGGCTTGTGATCTTATAGGAATTTGATCTTATAATAGT
>MNCI01010332.1:93111-115598 GCA_015680685.1 Gnetum montanum
AAAAATAAAATCGGGGCCCCAACAAAACGTGACTTCTTTCTCCGTATATTGTGTGGAGAGGGTTTCAATTTTTTTTTCAAAAATAATATCCCTACGTTCTGCCCTACATTGGCCTCAGTTCTGTCTGAATTTCTCCACGTGATTGCTGCCTGAAACCCCTTTTAAAATAGCTCATTCGTGAAAGAAGGGCCTCCCATGCGCTCCATGAACTTAGGTTCGGCGTTTGGCGAGTCGACAACTTAGATCTGGTCGGTGCGTGGACGCAGTCCAGAATGGCAAGCCAAAGGAATTACCCCAATACCACGGCATTCAGTTCTACTTTTTTTCTGATTTCATTTTTTCTCTGGCAGCGTTAACAATGGGCCTTTGGTCATACGTGAATTTGGATTTTCTGCAATATAGAAACCTTTACATCCTTTGATAATTTTAAATCCACGAATTCAAAACCAGTTGGTAGTCCATTAGCTCCTTCACTTGTTTCCAACCCTTAGCTGATTTTTGATAATCCATTACCCACGGTGTTGTCTATTTTGCCAATATTAATCAGGGAGTATGCTTTCTTGTGGTAAATAATCACCTCTTTTTTTATTCCAACCTTCACTCAAGAAAATATCTTGACATTTTAATTTACTTTCCAAGAAGGCTTCAACATCAAGATTATTTACCAGGCTTGCTTCTCCAAGAATACCCATTACTCACAATACTAAACTACAAATTTACAACCAGGGATTGTGCTAATATTTTGAACAAAATATTCCAACTACTCCATGTAATGGCCAAATGTGCCAACACTAATGAGCTTCATCATGATGATAATTGGCTTCAACAATACCTTGCAACTACAAGAGCAATAAAAAAGTGTTAGTATATAATGGATGCACAAAAAATACATTAAATTACACTTAGCAAAATTGGCAAAGTTAACATAGGTTACCATAACTTAGAAAAAAATATCATTAGGGTCTCTTTTGTGTGCCTTACAGATATAGGACATCAATACATACATTTGACACACCTGGTGCTCACTAGGGTACAACACTAACGTAACATTAGCATTTTTCTTCACATTCACATGTTGTGCATTGTCTCAGTTTGCATGTTTTAGTAGTTTGACATGTTTGGTTTGCAAGTTTGTCATTTTGACAAAGCTCTGGTACATGATGCATTTTGTTTCACATGTGGCATTCTAACACTTTGCATTATCACACTTAGTGTTCTTTTCATTTAGCATTTTATTTCTACACTTAGCAAATTCTTTGAATCTTTTCTAACTCTAGGCAACATAGTCTAGGATACTCAAAAAATTCCAACTTTGGGTACCCCTCTTCAGGAGCATAGCCTAGATAAATGTCAAAAAATTCTAACTGACAACTATGCTCCATAGAGAGCATAGCCCCCAAAAAAATCATGAAATTTTCTAACTATTGATTATGCTCCCTAGGGAGCATAGCCCCAAAACATGAAAAATTAACAAAAAAAATTCTAATAGTTGGGAGTGTAGCACCAAAATGCCCAAAGAATAAATTTTTAGAAACAAAAAAAAACTAACTACCACTCCAACAATGCATTGGACCCTTGCCCTAGGCCCTGTGCCCCCTTCATGGTGCCACCTAGCCCCGTCATGCCCTAATAACATGTGTTGAAGCACTTGCCATGGCCATGACCTATCATTGCTCTCCCTACCTGCTTGCTTCCCCACAATGATCGTCGCTCTCATGGCTGCACCATTTGCTCTACATTAGCCTCAGGCCTATGGGGGGCAAAGTAAATTTTTTTTCTTCCATGGCAACATGTCCCTTGTAGCCCTCCTTTTTCTTTTCATTGTCCCTCAGCCACACTATGAGGTATGCTCATCCCATAGCTCCCCATGCTTTCCTTGCCTCTAGCCCTGCAGGTGGTGTTCCTAGGGCTACCACCAAACACTGATTCCTCTACTTGCATGGTCATAAGATAAAAAAAAAAGAGAAGGAAGAGGGAGTCCCATGATCCCTTGCTCCCAAGTAGGGGTTACCCTAGTCGTAGCCAAAAAAAATCCTTGTTTCTACCCTTTCCCCCATTCCCATGTGCTGCAGCCCTCAAAGTAAAGGGAAAACATTTTTACAGGAAGCCCTAGTTGTAGCAACAAAACCCCCATTCAAAAAGTGTCAAGCGCCAAGAATGAAACCCTTACTCTCATGCATAGCCATACCCTATCATTGCCATGGGTTGAGAGGCATACTCCTTGGCCACATCCTAGTTACGTGACGTGACATAAGAAAAGAGAAGAAATGCACAAAGCAAAAACCCACTACCCACAAACATGCCCTCTCTTCCTGGCCACGACGACCATGGCAGGCACAATGGTGGTGGTCATTGCCAAGGCAAGCCACCCCAAGCCCTAAACCCCAATGCAAAGTAAAAGAAAATACAAAGTAAAGAAAAACAAATTGTGCAAGGGGGTGAGTGTAGCAGGGTACTTGGTGAACAATGGTTCCCTCCGTTCCTCCACACGTGCTTGGGATAGATGTCTCAATGTGCACTCTCCCTTGTCCACATTGATGAGTTTGAGGTGTTGATGTTCATGTCGATGCATCATGTTGACTACTACACTTTGGCTATCATGCTTTAGATGTTATGCTTTGATCACTACGCTCTAGCTTCTACTCTTTACTCCAACCGTGCTACGTTTTGTGACTTCTCATTTTGACTTTGGAAAATGATAGTTTACCCTTAGTAAAACACACATATATACCTTCCTAGGGTAATTAAATGCACTACCTACCAGGATGGTGTCCCACACTTAGGCAAAATTTTCATGTTTTTTTTGAAGTGTAGTAAGGGGTCAAGCGTAATGCGGGGTAGAGCATAGCAACTAGAGTTAGGAAAATTTTTGAACTTTTTATAGCCTGATTCCATGTTCCAAGAGGTCCAAAATTTGCCTAAACTAATGCATCTTGCATAATTAATGGTATTTTATGACCTTAATTTGGTAAACCATGGTCTGCTACGACCTTAAACTGGCAAACCATGGTCTGCTGAGGCCTGAAACTAGCCCATGCACTTGCTTCTCTAATTCCATATTTGCACACTAAGGGAAATTTTCAGTACATTGCTTTCTTTATTTTATTCATTTTTAATTCATTACGATAGATGAAGCTTGATGTTCCTTCTAATTATCTTGTAGAATTTTTGGTAGGATCACAACATGAGCACGTGTAAGAATCTTTATTCACCTTTGGTCTTTGTCGAGCCTCATGGTGACCTCACATGATGCATTGATACCAAATGCCTAGACCTTGAGTTCATGGCCTATGATGAACACATAACATTTGTAGAGGCATTTCTAGATTGGCTAGACCATCTAGTTAAAGCTTTAAATCTAGAGGTAGGCGACGTCACTGAGGATTCCCTCATTGAATTCCCTGTAGCAACACTTAGTGACAAGGAAAAAAAATTGAAACTTAGTTCCTTGTTAGTGCCTCAACACACCTAGAGCATCACCAAAGTCCTCAATGACAACATCAAGGCATTTTCATAGTCCTATGAAGACATGCTAGGCCTAGACCCTTGCATAGTATAACATAATATAGTTCTTGATCCTCATGTGAAACTAGTTAAGAAGAAAGCTCACAAGGCTATGCCTGATGTGGCATTGGCAGTCCATGATGAAATCACCAAGCTTTACAAAGTTTATTTCATCCAACCCATTAACTACATAGACTGGGTCTCCAACATCATGGCTGTACCCAAGAAAAATGGAAGCATACGCATTTGCATAGAGTTCTGATACCTAAACAAGGAAACCATTAAAAATGATTTCCTATTATCTAGTACTGATCAACTGGTTGATATGATGGCTAGCCATGCCTTTTTGTCCTTTATGGATGGGTTCTCTAGTTACAACTAGATTTAGATAAACCTAGAGCACTAGCTCAGTACTACCTTCATGACCCCTTGGGGTATGTTTTGCTACACAATAATGCCTTTTAGACTAAAGAATGTAAGAGCAACCTATTAATGTGCTATGACATATATCTTTAGCTACTATTTCCTAGATTTACTCAATAATTGTTTTGATGATATAGCAATTAAGTCCAAGGTAGCACATGATCATGCAGATGACTTAGATTGTGTACTCAAATGTTGCCTAAGACATGACCTTAGATTGAATCCTATGAAGTGTGTCTTTGATGTCAAAATAGGTGGCATGCTTGGTTTCATAGTGTCAAAAGCAAACATATGTGTAGACCCCAATAAGGTTAAGATCATTAACAATCTGGCACCACCAACTAACCTTAAGGAGCTACGTGGGTTACAAGGTAGATTGAAATTCATTCGTAGGTTTATTACATGGTTGACTGACAAGCTGTAGGCAATGCAACATCTACTTAAAAAGGGAATCCACTTTGTGTGGATAACTCAATGCCATGTGGCATTTGATAACCTTAAACAAGAGCTGGCTCAACTTCCTATAGTCTACCCTCTACAAGGAGATAAATCCTTCTACATCTATCTTCTAACCTTCGACATGTCCATTCTCTCTTTGCTTTGCCAAAAGCAAAATGATGGCTTAAAGATCCCAGTATACTACCTAAGCCATGAGTTAGTGGCCCATGAAACAAAATACAATGATGTGGAAAAGAACCATGTCACCTTAGTCTTTTCGCTTAAGAAGTGGAGTCACTATCCTTTCTGTAGTCAGGTAAATATCATATGCAAAAGCAATGTACTCCAAGCAATCACTGCAAACATTTATGAAAGTAGTCAAATTACACAGTGGAAAGAAATAACCACAGATTTTGACCTGCACTACATATCATAATCATAAACTAAAGGTCAAGTAATAGCCACACAACTCACAACTTCACCAATAAACAATCAAGCAACGATAGATCTAGAATTTCTGGATGAGCATGTTAGTAGCATAAGCGAAGTTCCTACTAGCTTTGAGGTAATCTTACACTTAAATGGTGCTTCAACCTCTCAAGGGGGTAGTGTCGCTATCATAATCATGTTTCCATCTAGGAAGATTTGACCCTTCACTTATCATTTTGCATTTCCTTGCACCAACAACATAGTGGAGTACAAAGGTCTCCTTAGAGGCATTTTGGTAGCCTACAACCTAAGAATCCAAAACCTAGTGATCCAAGGTGATTCATAGTTAGTTGTTAACTAGGTTATAGAGGCTTACCCTTACAAATCACAACATTTACAAGCTTATTACAACTTGGCAAAGCACTTTCTCAAAAAATTCGCAACCATAGATATCCAACATATTCCTCATAACAAGAATGCCATTGCCAATGCATTAGCTACGTTAAACTTAAGCATTACACCTAACATGTTTCATGCCTTGCCCACCTTAGTAACAGATTGCATTGAACCTATTACAAAAAAAATTGACATTGCATCCATAGCCACAACAAGCACAACTCATGCAATAGAATGGTATGATAATATTAAGGCATACATTCAACATGGTGAGCCTTTGCAACATCTAACCATTGCCCAAAAGGACACAATGTGGAAGTGATCATAGTAGTACATCATTGTAGGAAATAACACACTATGTTGTAGATCCTACAATGGTATACTACTAACCTATGTTAGCAATAGTGAAGCACAAATTATCGTTGATCAAGTCCATGAGGGGTTGTGTGGAGATCACATAGCACCTAGGACAATGACATCAAAAATCAGACGCTTAGGCTACTATTGATCTTACATGAAGCATGATTGCATTTCCAAGGTTAAGATGTGTGACGTGTGTCAACATTATGACAACTTAATGCACTTGCCACCTACTAAACTACACACCATGCAGATCACGTGGCCATTCCAATGTTGGAAGTTGGATATCATAGGACCTATCATGCCTAAGTTTTCTGTAGGACATAGCTTCATCATAATTGTAATTGAATACTTTACCAAGTGGGTTGAAACTATTCCCCTTAGGAAGACAACATCACAATAGGTTTCCAAATTCATCCTTGACAACATAGTGACCCAATTTGGTCTACCCATGACTATAGTTACATACAATAGGCCATAGTTTAGCAGTGCATAAACCAAAGCCTTCTACGAATACCTTGGTATTAAGCATTCCTTTTCATCACCATACTATCCATAGGTGAATGATCAAGTGAAGGCCACAAATAATGTCATCATCAACCTTCTGAAGAAGATGCTCAGCATCAGCAAATGACAATGGCATGAGTAGCTGGTCTACGCACTATTGGTCTATTGCACAACATGTAGAACAACAACATGTATGATGCCATATAGCCTTGTATATGTGTCTAAAGTAATTTTTCCTCTTGAATTGTAGGTCCCATCACTCCATGTGATCCTCTTGAGCTTCATTGATAAGGCTCAGAATGATGAGTTGAGACTCATTGACCTCGACTCTATAGAGGAAGAGTGCGTGTAGATGCTTGATCACATCGAATGGTACCAAGAAAAGCAATAGCAAAAGAACCACCAAAATTAGTATCAATTCCTGATTAAGAAAGGGGACTTAGTCCTCAAGGCCATTCTTGAATCCACAGATAAATTCTTAGCCAATTGGGAAGGGCCTTTCTTGGTTACCAAGGCCTATGACAATGGTGCATTCAAGCTTGCTGACCTAGATGGCAATGAGTTTGCTAATTCAATCAACCATTCGTAGCTAAAGTTGTACTATGCTTATTATGCAAGACCACATCAATGACAAAGCAAGATAAGCATGCATTCGCTACAACATTAAAATTAGCACAAAGCATCTGCTATGACATTAAACTAGCATAGAGTGTTTGCTACGATGTTAAACTAGCATAAAGCATCCTTGGGCCATGACATTATACTAGCATCGATAGAACTCATCTACTATGATGTTAAACTAGCACAACATAGTCCTCTATGACTATAAACTAGCATCCCATTGTCCTTGGATTATGACATTAAAATGGCATCCATAGTATAGTATGGTATGACTATATAATGGCATAGCTCATACTTGCATCATAATGTTAAACTAGCACAACATCCACCATTTTCTATGATGTTAAACTAGCACACAGTAGTCTTCTAGGACTATAAACTAGCACATCATGGTTTGTTAAGACTTTCAACTAGGTACACAGTCTACTAGGACCCTAAACTAGCACAACATGTAGTCTACCAAGACCTTAAACTATGTTCATAGTTTAGCATGCATGGCTCAACATGCACAATTCTGTCGACAAGCAAGCATGTATACTTCTGATCCTCTGTCATCTACCTACACATCATGGTTAAGGTATGGTAGGGCGTTGTAGTTCCAGAATGGAGTTCATGTCATCAAAAGAGGCCTTTGGAACATTTGCAGCATTACCACCCTTGGCATTTTGCTGATCCTCCAAAGATTCCCTCAAGAATTTTGCTAATCTTCTGGAGCTCCCACCACCATTTTTAGTAGTACCACCCCTAGGCAGCACTAACAGCATCACTAGCCTTGGGTATTTCATTATTGGTTGGAGCTCTCATCATCAGCACCACTTGCTGGAGTACCAGTAGTACTATGGCTCAATCATCTTGCTACCATCCTCTAGTCCTCACCATTGCCTAGGCTTAAAAGTGCATTCAGCATCTTGGCTCTCTATGATCTTACTAGATTTCCAAGCTCCTATCCTTGATGTGGAGTCTCAAGCACCTGCATCACCATCATCCTTGGTCACATTGCTAGCCTCCATGGGGTGCTCATTTCTAGTGTGGTTGCTAGAGATTTTTCAACCTTCTAGCTCCAGCACCTACATTGGCCTTCCTACTTTAGTACTACAAGCCCTTACAGTCGATCTAGAACTCGTGGAACTTGCAGCACCCTTACAACCAGCAATTTGCTCTCATATAACATTGTGTGGTTATTTACTTACTTTCTCTACATTGTGTTTATAGGCCAAAGCCCTAAAGGTGGTTTTTCAAAGGCACATTTCATCACAGCGATAAGTCACCACATTACTTTGATGTGCTTGGTTGGACTTGTTAAGCCACTTAAGAGTGCACATCCTTATTACCCCACTATAGCCTACTTGCATTTACCCCTTTATCCTACCTTTCCCCGCCTTCCTTGCAAGCTTCTCTGATGCACATGGCACCCTTCTTTTAGTTAACTATAGAACCTATGATGGACATAATGCAATTCATCCCATGGGAAGCCTTTGTGGGATAGTCAAAGTGCAAGTAGATGTAACGCAACTCATCATGAGGAGGAAAAACCTATTCTACAAATGCGACACAGTTTCCTCTAAGTAAAGCCTATCGAGTGGCACACAATCCACTTGATGATAAGCATCTTGTAGTTAGCATTCTGCAAAGAAGAAAGTAAAAAGTAAAAGAAAAAAGCATAAAACCCAAAAAAAAAAAATCAAGGAGGGTAAAACATGTTCCCAAGAAAAATTTAGCAAAGTTGCAACTTGGCAACTAGTCCAACCTTGAATTTGCATTGGCCTTCTCATTAGCACTCCAACGAGAGGTCAATATGTAAGGGGTAAGCCACTCTAGTGCTATGGGTGACAGCTCTCTCACAAGAGTTCTAATGAGAGGTCATTGTTTTGGAAACAAGCCACACTGGTGCCATGATCATGGTTAGCCCTGCTGACTCCGCATCTTGTAACATGATACATCGTTTGCATCTCGTTCCTCCCTTGCTATCCCAAGCCAATTCGCTACGTCCATTACGTTCAGCATACCATTACCTTTAGCACTCTCAAGCCTAGTGAAGAATCATCCAACCAAGTACCAATAAGCAATGTTGGTGTCACACCTGCTGTGGTGTTTTAGGTTCTTTATTGATGTCTCTTGAGCCATTCCTCTAGACATTAACAAAGAGGGGCCAATGAAACACCACCAAATTTGGGCATGCAGCACAGAACTAGATTTGCAAAACTTTCTAAGTTTCGATAGCAGTTGTAGAATTTTTTTCAAGTGTTATGATATGCTCCCATTCTCCCTATTACGCTCTAGAGCATAGCTAGCATAGCATGCATTTTAGTAGCCAGTTTGCCTAAGTGTCAAGCAAGGAGTTATCAAGCTAGGAAAAAGTAGTTTGCTAGATTTTCTAGCTCTTGGGGCTACCCCTCTTGCTATGCTCTAGAGCATAGCTAATGTAACTTGAACAAGGACTACAAGTGTTGCTAATTCTTTTTTAAGTATCAGTGCTACACTATCACTTTTCCTACTACACTCCAAAGCGTAGCTAGCACTAGACTTCAATTTTTGTAGAATTTATCTAACTATTGGACTATCCTATAGAGCATAGCTAGCATAGCAATGTAAGATAGCCTTCAAAAGCTTCCAAAGCTCAACATTGGCATCCATCTCAGCTCCGACCTCCATCTCATCTCCAACACTCCTGTAGCAAGCAAGATCAGCAATTTTTATTCCTTTTGCATCCCCCATTTGTCCCAAAATTATACCCATGCTTGACCTCACTCAAAAGAGGGGAGAGTGTATTTTTGAAGTGTAGCCTCCAAATTTCACTATTTTTCATTGTTTACAGGTACATTGTGGTCTTTTCAACTTTAGCACATGCACTCTTAGTAGCTTAGTCATAGTCTAGTAGTCTCTTGGGGTCCATTGGAGCACACTAAAGTGTAGCACTAGTTGCTCTAGTGGGAGCGTAGTTGTGTCTAGTGTAGCCCCAACTACCCTCATGCCACATAGTGCTTGATATAAACTTTAAGTCAACCCTAGCCCTATAAATACCCCTACACCTCATGTTTTAGGGATTTGCAATTTCATTCAATAGTTGACATTTTGGCATTTTGGTTGAAAATCCTTGCATTCATTTGGCAAACCTAAGCAACATTCAACATTTGAGGCATTTGGAGCACCTTGCACCCCTAGAACACTTCGCACCTTGGAAACACCTTTGCACACCACAACAGAGCATAGCTCACAGGAGATTGCAACAGCCAATCTAACAGGCATAGACTTCATAGTGAATGTTAGTATCCATAGCTCAAACACCCCAGAGACTATGACTACATTGCCTACTATGCCTATCTATACACAACATACCTCCTCACCTCTTCTTTGTAATTGCTATGCTTCCCTTATTTGGAGTGGTGCCATTCTTCCTCTCTCAAACTCCTTTACACTTTCAAGCATTTTCTTGAGCATTTAGCATGACACTTGCATTTTTGCTATTTTTCATGTATTTTCATGTTTGCACTATTGTTCTCACACTGGGAAACCCCGCTACGCTTGGGCATAGTCAATATTGGTACCATTGAAAACATTGTGCATACCTCTAGCACTCATTTGTCAAGACACTTCGTAAGTCTCGATTCAATTGACAAGACCATCCTAGGTGCTTCACCTTCGTTTTCCCCTCTAGTGATGGCCCTTTGGACAAGGGCAAGGTTAGGGCTATACTATGGCTATGGACCCCTTGGCATGACCATTCCAACTATTAACATTTTTGATCATTACAAACAATAAGAGGAGCCTGCCAGGGTAAATACTAAGTTGAGGAAATTGATTGTAGAGAATCAAAATCTATCTATGAAGGAACTCCAAGTCTTATGCCAGAAGTCTACCATTGAGATTACCACTTGGAAAAATGAGGCTTTCAAGTTTGAAAGAGTAAAAAATCACTATAGATACTAGGTTTTCTTGTAGGAGGAGGTAAATGAAAAACATATTTAAATGGCTAAGGAAAAAGTAAACAAAGCTCTTCAGCAACTCTAGCAAGGAAGAGAAGTGTGGCAATTCATCATTGATGGGATTGATGCCTATAAAAAAGCTGAGATCTTCCTAAAGGATTTGCAGATTGAAGAAATGCTAGAATACATAGAATTGACCAATCTCTACTATGTAAAATTGGCAATGTTGATTTTTGGATGACTATGGTTAGAATTGCAAAAACAAGTGGCCAGCTCGTAGTTGTTGTATGAGGCCAAGCTCAAGCACCACAAAAATACCAAGGACAAGCTTGCTACAACAAATATATAAATCGAATTTCTTAGGGAAAAATTCATTGATCAATGATCAATTACCAAAAGCTTGGCTGGGAGAATGAATTATTACCAAGATTTGAAAAATGTAGCATTTGACATTGAGCGTAAACAATTCACTGCTTAGTTCATCAATGCAAAGGAGCTATTCCTAGTGATTCCCTATCATTGGAATGTGTCTGTTTCGACCCAAATTGTCAAATTTACATGGATAGTGCATGATACCTGGAGTAAGGAGGAGAAAATGAAAGCATTTTTGGATGCTTTTTGCCTCTTGCTAGAAGTTGTAGCAATAGTAGGGTAGTTGCAACTGCCTTAGCCACCACACATGCTTGAAGTTGGCGAAGGTTCTTTAGAGCCTGAAGAACCTCCACCACTTGGGACTATTTAATCTTTTCAACCAACTTCACACCATTAGAGGACATGTTATCCAATTTTGTAGAGTCATGTCATGGTGTTCAATTTTGTGTCATGAACACCCCAATTTTTCTAACGTGCTAATTTGTACACTTAGGAACTTAGTTTTGTCAAGTCAATTTGTCTAGTGTAGAGTCAGTTAATAATCCCATGCCTTTCCAATTTTGTAAAGAAACTCAAGGATGAGTTTCTATTTAGTCATGGGGGTATGATGAATCATGGTTGGCTACATCAATGAGGCCTTGTCGACTAGGCCTCATCAACTAGGCCCTATCAATACATCGTTTCATGTGTCGATGTAGCCCCATTGATGCAGGGTCTATTTTTGTTTATAAATACATGCTCACTAGCCACATTTATGGCATCAGTAAGTCATAGTGTAGTAAATATCTTGCAATTTTTCCATTTGAAAGTTAGAATATTTTCCCAAGTGCCTACAACAGGAGTCATTGAGTGTATGGATCTTTATTTGAGCACTGTTGTACTTGAGCATGATAGTGTGTGTAGAAATAGAGATGAACTTCTTGATAAACCTTGCAACATTCAGGATAGTTTAAATGTTTCATTTATGCATTCAATATTTTCAATGATTTATTAAATGTTTTCTAATAATTAAGCTAATTAGGTTATTAAGTGAGATAGGCTAGATAGATTAATTACATAAGTATGATCATTTCGAGTGTAACATGCATCCACTTGGTAATCCCAATAGCATTATTGCTTGGTGTGCCTAGCAGTGGATACATGCGTTCAGGACATGTATGGAAAGTGGGACTAGATGCTTATGTTAGGATGAGTTATAGATCGGTTAGTTACTTAGATCAAATTAGCCATTAAACTACTTTATCTCTCTCTTCAAGCATGAAATAACCTAAAACATAAAATGATAAAAATGATATGCCTTGATTACACTTAACCATACTTTTGAGCTTCACAAGTGTAATTGGGAAGACAATGAATGACCTTAGGATAAGGTTCTCAGCTTAGAAAACTAGTGCACTAGAAATTATAGAGTCCATAGAATTTGACTAGATCATGTGTGAACACTTTATGATTCATATGGTTGGGCATAGGGGTACCTCACCACCCATCACAAAGTTACTCTTACAATTGATGAAGTGTGGTAATATTTTCATATTTTCCCTAAAGCATGGAAACATGGCAGGAATTTTCTCTTGCATTTGAGTGATAGATTGTTTGAAGTGCAAGTGATGTGGATTTTTACATGTCTTTTCCAAACCATTAGGTACCTTTTAAAGATGTAATTATGCTATAGGGAATATTATAGGTTTAATAGATATGATTAGTTTTCTAAGCATTGAAATGAAAGATGTAGTAGGCAATTTGAGGATCAGTTTTGTTGAGATATGTTTATGAATAAGATGTACAATTGTTAATTTCTCAATCAATATGATGGATACAATAAAGAGCTGTAATGATGAGCAATGACTTAGGATGGTGGTTAAAGAATAAAGGAGATGAGTACCTATAAGTGAAGAAAGAGAAAGTGGAACTAAAAATAAGAAGGAAGCATGCATACTAAAGTGTTTACATAATAAGAATTATGAAGCAATAACAAAATAAGAATTCATAAGATTGATTAGTCTACAACATGTAATAAAGAAGAAGGAAGCATTGCCAAATGATGGAAAATGTTGCAAATGCTTTAGGAGAAGTAAAAAATGCTATGAAGAAAAACTAAGGAGAGTCAAATGATACTAGGATAGGTTGATAAGACATTAGTAGAGATTTCATGAAACTCAAATTTTGTTGTAGGTAAATATTTACAAAACTACGAAATCATGAGATATCTGAATGGAACTCAAGCATGTAAGATGAGATGAAGAAGGTAGGTATGGAATCACCAATGTTAAAAATGAAATTAGTATCAAACTAAAAAAAAGTAATTAAAAAAAGTTAGAGAACATTAAATTATCAACATAGAATAGAGTTTAAATAAAAGGCCCAATGGTTTTGGAATGCATTTTTAGGTTTTCATCTTTATAACCAATCTTGAAAGACCTTGTCTTTAGGGTAGAAAAAAGATTACACTTTGCCTTTGTTCAAAAGAACCCTTAGAGATCTTCACTTCTTATTAAAGAGCTTCTCTTGTAAAGATAAGAAGAATACTCTCTCAAAAGAAAAATGAAAGCAATAATTAGTAATAAAGGACAAAATGCAAAAAAAAATTAATATTTAAAATTTGCAACAGTTTCAATTAAGTATTAGTGATTTCATTCTTTGTGATAAACCTACTTTGTCTACTGATTTTATTTGTATTTAGAAGTGTCTTTGGCTTCTTGTTATTTATTCTAATTGGAAGTTTCATTGTGCAATTATTTTCTAGCAATAAGAACATTATTATGATCTTTCTTCAAGAGTTAAATATTAGATTCTTAAAGATGTTGTTTTTCCATTATAACTTCAAGTAGTAAAACTTCTAGCAAAGGCTAACAAATGAATTCTTTTTTTACAATATTAATTTTATTTTTGTGAGCTCAAGTTGGAAAGCTTTAAGCTTCTATTGTAATTTGTTTTTTATTTTTGGTTACTATATATAGTTTTCTTTTGAGAGAGTAATCATCTTCTTTGATAAAATGTAAAAATTTGTAAGAGCACTTTTGAATGAGGGAAAGGCATGATCCTTTTTCTACATTAGAGAGGAAGTTTTTTAGAATTAGTTGTAAGAATAAAAACCTAAAAAGGCACCCCAAAACTATTTACATTTCTTTTATACTCTCTTCTTCACTAATGATTTGATATACTTTGAATTTTTAAATTACTATTCATTTTTTGGGATCCAATGTCTTCCTATATGTATTACTTATAGGCTATGTGACAAGTTTAAAGGATGTCTTAACAAGGGATGAATCTTCTAAGTTTTGAAGATTCCCATTATAATATCTTGCCCCATTATAACTTAAGAAAATAAACCAAAACATACTTTCGAAAGTGTATTTTAATAGTTAAACTTCGAATCTATTTCATCATCATTTTGGTATCTTTATCCTATCAATATGGACTAATGTGTTATAGTAGGGAAATGATTTGGTAATAATTTACTAGGTTTTGGTCAACAAAATTGGTTTCTCTACAATTTTTTTTCTAATGGGGGGTTCTAAACCCTAGCTTTAATAATTTTGTGAATGCAATTTGAATTTCCTCAAACCTTGTTAAAATTTATGTTTCATTTTCTAGGCCAATCCAACCATTGATGAAAATATCATTTATATATTAGTGTTCTAGAGCTATTTTTGGAAAACTAATTGCATTAAGATTTTTGAGTTTGTGATGGTAGCTAATAAATTAGCAAAAAACCTTAGCTTCCAATGATAATAAATTAGGTCATAAGAGCAACATGTGGTAAGTTGTTTGGGGTTTCCCTTTCATCTCATTTAATTAAAATAATTTTTGTACTCTTTCAATGCCATCCCAATATTTCTTAGAAAGACCTAGATGTAATTTTTGTGCTCTTTTAATACTATCCTAACATTTCTTAAAAAGACCTAGACTCCAAATTGACAACTATATAGGATAGTATTATAACCAGTGGATTGAAAATTTTGCTTCATTACACTTAATTTCTAAATATTTAAGGCTTTACATTTATTTAAAAGCATGAAAAAATTTTATACTAGCAAGAAAGTAATTTTGGCTGAGAGGCCAACTTGTCTCGCGGGATAGGGCAAAGGGGGGGGGGGGGGNCACTTCTTGTGCCTCAAATCATCATTTTGGCTTTAACATCATTTGCTTTCATGCCTAATGAGTCACAAAAATATGTTAAACTTTGAAACAACTTATGCATGCCTCTTTCTAAAGTGTAGAGTAAAGTAGCATCATCAACATACAAAAAAAGATTAATAAGATAATTATCAATTTTAATTACATTTATCTAATGGTTGTATTAAGCCAAATTTCAAGGGAGTCAATGAAGATTCCAAAATAAGTTTGGAGACAGGGAATAACCATGTTTTATAATAATATTGCTAAAAAAGTATGTAGTGTCCTCTAAATGATTATCTTAGATTTCAATAATATTGTGGCAAAGCTTCTAGATGGATTTAATTAGATAATGAGAACCACCAATATTAGTTAAATGCTTTCAAAGTTTCTTCTTGATGATGAAGTAAAAAGCTTGTGAAAAATCTACAAAACAAATGCAAAGCTTCTATTAGATCTTAAGTTCTTAAGTGTGAATGGGTATGATAGCAATCCTTCCTTACCCTTTTTCATCAACCTTTTTCTATTTTCCTTAAAAAAAAAAAGAACCTAAGAAAGAATCCAAAAGTTGTGGCTAGCCATGATCTAAAGAATCATGTCTTCTTCACGAAGTTTAGTATAAGTCTTGTGCTCAGAGGTGTCTTCTATACTAATAACTGTTACTTATGAGATGATTGGCAATGAAGTCTTAATTGGGAATTATAATATGTATATAGTTAAAATTATGATATATGAGTAATAAATCTTGATTAAACAAGATGGTGTGAAAAGGGTGGTCTATGTTTAGTGCTCTTTCCATTATTTAATTATTTTAATAATGATTAGAACATTATAGTTTACTTGCAATTTTCATTTTATGTCATGATTTTGTGATCTTTTTGATTTTTTATTTTAGATATTCTTGCACGCTTTTAAAATTTTTGTAATTTTTGTTATCCTTGCACTTGCATGCAAATCGAAGTTTGGGGACCAAATGTTGATATCAACTTTTCGATGTTAGCATGGGGCCATGATTAATTAGTTTTAACCTTGTGACATTGATGAATCTTAGTTTGGATCAATAAAGCTATAAATCTATAGTTTATAGTAGAATATTTTATTTTATTTTAAAGACAATGCAAATATAAGATGTATGATGCAAATAAGTTTATTACTATATACTATACAATAGGAAAGTCTATCAATCATACACTCTCCTCTTTTAGAGAGAACCTTTATAGGCATATTGTTTCGAAAAACTGTATGTTCACAAATTTGGAAGCTTATATTAAGCTTGAGGCTTCATTTCCATAGTTAAAACTCTATCTACATTGCCTACTACTACTTAAATAAGATAAAGGTTTTGTTGTGGAATTTTTCATAGCTGGTAGTGGCATGATGTTCATAGGAGCATCAACATAGTAGTTATGAGGGTTGCCTTTCCACTTCCTATTCACCTAACAATGCCTATCTTGTGTCTTACTTCAAATATATAAGTAATTCCATGAGAAACAAGTGAGCTGTTGTTTCTATAAGTTATTTGCAAATTTTGAAACTCCACTTCTTCCTACAAAGCCCAATCAATTGGTGGCTAATCATCTTATCATAATTTAGCATAGATCGCTAAACTATGAAAATAGCTCAAAACATACATGTCATTTTAAGTAGATGCAACCTAAAGAAGGATGCTATGACATCAACTTAACCTTAAAGGCAACATCATAAAACATGTAGATAGTAGAAAACTTATTAAGATAAGATCCTCATGACTTAGCCTCAAGGATTTCATTTTTAAATTTAGTCAACAAAGAATGAAAGAGTTACAAGTATTATCATAATCTATCGAGTACACTGAATAGAAGCTAAGCATTAAACCCAAACATCCTTTAAGTTTACTTCTAGGGAATGCACCTATATAAATATGATCCTAAAGCTGCATGTTACTATAATAAAATATAATATTATAAATGTAATAAGATGAAATGTATTCTATTCAAGTGAATATGATATCTAAGGCATCTTATATGGATATATACATATTATTAATAACTATAAATTATTAAATTACTAGTCTACTAGATGTTCATGTGGAACACTAGCATAAAAATATTTAAGACAGAATACATTGAAGTTTTCAATGAACTTGTTACCTTAAAGGTTAGTTATTTTGTAAAAATTTGCGACTATGATATCCATAACTTGATATGGCCTTAACCATATTAGAGAGTATTTGGTTTGAGGAATTTTTTGCCTAGAATCTCTATCTATTTTTAAAGACTAAATCACTTACTTGGAAGGATTTAGAAGCCAATTTTTTAAATCAAACCACCTCTTAATAATTTTTAATGATTTGATGGATTTTCCACTACTTTAAACATTTAAGTTCAGCATCTCAAAGATCATAATATCTAACAATAAGACTTTCATCAAGACTTAGATAATATAAGAAGAATTCAAAAATGGAAATATGTAAATTAATTGATGGTTTGGGTTTCACGATAGACTAATTCATAATGGGTTGTTTTGATAGCTTCTTTATAGCATATATAATCTCCCATACTACCCACTTAGATTTTTTATGTGAAGACCTTTTGTTATCTATGATCATCTTCTTGATTCCCACTAAGAGATTCTTATTAGAGGACTTAGCTAGATCATTCCCTTATGAATAATATTCTGTAATGCTTTAAATTAGGATTTTATTCTACATGTCCATTTAGTGACTTCTAAGGAAATAATGGTATGACCACTATTGACTATTAAGGCATATGAATGTTTATATCTTATGATGATAACTTTAAAAGAAACTTAATGACATTATGTGATGTACCATCACTAGAGGCCCTAGCATCTAACCAACATGTGGTATAATCAATTGTTGTTAAGATGAATTTTTATTAGCCTGACAATAGTGGATTAATTACTCTAATAAAGTTGAGTATCCATTGTGAAAGGGTCTAACCTTAATCATGGGTTGTAAAGATGCTAAACTTTTAGTGTTTATACTTGTAAATATTTGATTAGGAGCAAGTTGTCCCTATGCTCAATCATATGAATCACAACCATTACACTAGTGATATGGTTGAATTTTGTGGACTTAGTTCCTAAGTGTGCCTATTGAAAAATATCGTAACTTGGGAAGATGTGATCATTGTCTTCTTAGCTTTCACTTGTGTAGGCCCTTGTGTATGGCTAAGTGGGAACTAAGGCATATGATATTTGTTTATATTTTATATTGTTATGTTTTTTAATCCTCAGTTTAAATGAAAAGATAAATGATGGATAACTTAACTATTTTAACTATCTAATGATTCTTAAGCTAACTAGCCTAACATAAGCATCTGGGCCTACTTTCCGTATGCATCTTGTACTTATATAAACGTTACTAGGTTACCAAGTGCCTATTATTGGGCATACCAAATAGCTAGTGTTGGGATTACCAAGCGTTAAATAGTATTCTTGAAGTGGTCATACTTATGTGTTCATTATTAGAAACATTAATTAACTAAGAACAAGAACATAAATTGCATTAATCATTAAGTGGTACAAGGAGTATCAAGAATCTCATCTTTATTATTAGTTACATCAATGGTTTTAGGTATAATGATGCTTGAATAAAGATCCATACAATTGCTTGAAGTCCTACTGTAGGCATTCAGAAAATATTTGAACTCTAGTGAAATAAAACTACAAGAACTTGGCTACACTAATGATATAATGTGCCATAAATGTAGTGGCTACACACATTTATATAAATGTGACATGACACTATAGGTTGAACTAAAAGCTAAAGTAGTTAAGAAGAGGATTGAGAAACTCCTAAGGATTGGGTTCATCTATCCTATAGCAAACATCGAATGGATAAGTTCATTGATAATTGTGGCAATGAAAGAAGTTCAACAAAAAATTTACATCAATTTGAAATTTATAAACATGACAACATTCAAGGACCATTTTCATTATTATTTGTTGATTAGGTGCTTGACATAATTGTAGTCCACATGTACTATAATTTTTTGGATGATTATAGTTGTGACATCCTATTTCAAGATATCATGGCAAACATCAAATATTTGTAACATTTGATATCATGTATAAAGAAAATAATAAGGAAAATGAAAAGAATGCTTCATTAATGTGGAATACTATATTTTGTTTATGATTTGAGGATTTCTTGGGGTTATCTTCCTTTGATGTCTATCTCTTAGAGGTAATTTGACATTGCTACCATAGTTAGGCCTATAACTAACTAGAAGGGATGTCTAGTCACCTTCATGTCCCACTTCACCTAGCACTTGTTACTCAGCTTTACTAGCTCCACAAATCCATTGTAATACAACCTCTAATTCCCAAGAATCAATACCTTACATCAAAACTCCAATGATCACCTTGAGAGACATTCTTGTTATTACAATGCATGCTTTTGGGTCTTAATTACAACTTGTCCTTTTAGGTCTTATTACAATAATTACAATATTTGTTATATAGAGAGATCATCTCTATTATGGGGTGGCACCATTTTGAAATGGGAACATGTTAATATACCCCTCTTACCTTTCATTCTTCCTCAAACAAGTCCACATTAACAATATTTCTCTAGCTTCCGTGTTATCATCATGCTCATATGCTTCTGTTCGCACATTTTGGCCATTTCATGGAAAAGATAGGCCATGGTACGCTTTGTGTCAGGGCCCGTGTGATTGATGAACACATCGAACCTGTTCACAGTAGTCTTGCAACCTAAGCATGATCCCACACTTACATTGACATTTGGAAAAATAGGCTGAGATGTTGCTTAATGCATTTTAGTTGCCATCATTTATGTTTCGGGATCTACCTCAGTCAAGCTTCTCTTCAAACCTTTTGGGGGCACGTTGGAGTTCTCTGTCAGATTCATCTTGCACTCTTAAATCTTTTATGAGACAAGGAGTTCACTAGGACAGTATATCAGCAATTCCAATTCAGCAATTTCAATTTCCAAGTTTGCCAAACTTTTCAACAAGAAATTGTAGGAGATTTCATATTACACGAATGCTGAAATACACACATAGAGCTGTATCAAGTCACAGGAGATCCTTGGATCATGCAACCAATTACATTCAAGGTCATCCACCCTGCAAAAGCATTTGGAATAGCCCATTATGTGGAGGAAGCCTTCACGGCCATGCTGGATGACCTCCTTGCCAAAACCGTCATAAAACCTACGGAAATCAACATCCTCATCATCAACATCAACACTTTCAGTTTGGCACCATTGGCGGCTGCGTGGGTGGTAAACTGCTACAAAATGAGGGACAATATCAAGGCCTGCAATCTCTCTGGCATGGGCTGTGCCACCAATGTAATCGGCATAAACATGACCCAGGATTTGCTATCCTTGAGCCTCGGATCCTACGCTCTTGTCATGGGAATCGAAAACACCACCGTCAACACCAACTATGCAAGAGAAGACAGGAACTTAATGATAACCAACTACCTTTTCCATGTCGCTGGAAACACCGTTCTAATCTCCAACCGCACCCGCGAGGCTCATCAAGTGCGAATGCGCCTACGCCACGTGGCGTGCACCACCTACGTCGTCATCGTATGTGCTGAATTTCTGATCGACATTCGAGCATTTCTGCATCCATCCCAAAGGATGCGTCGTGATCAATGGCATGGGCAAGAATCTGCGATTGACGGATTACAATATGGAGGTGTCACGCATGGCGCTACATCAGATCAGGAACATGTCCACATTCAAGATTTGGTACAAGGCCACATATTTGGATGCGAAGAGGTTCCTCTATTGCAGTAATCGGCTGTGACAGATCACGCTCGATTCTGGGTTCAAGTGCAACTACTCCATGTGGAAGGTGCTAAGGGAAGTTAATCCATGGACTACAACAAAAACAAAAAAATCTAAGTTAGGATTCACCATGTTTTTAGCAGGAATTATTTCAGCAAAATTTCTGAATCAATATGTGGAGGTCCCACCATTTATGTCAGAATTGTTTTTGGATATAACTACCATGGCATAGCGTTTCATTTTAATGCATTTTTCAGGTTCAAATCCTTCAACTCGCAGATGATTTGGATAGATAGAGGTTGATGGTAGGCAGGAAGCAAATCATGGATCCCAAGCATAAGAAAGATGGATAAATATTACACACATACATATACATTTTTATATTAACCCATCCATGTATGCAACAACTCCATGGTTACTATCTCTATTACTATGATTTAAAAAAAATATTTTATGATTTAAAAAGGAAAAGAAAGTTATGGGATATTTGTGCAACATCCTATATAAAGGGGAAATTTGGCTATTATCCCTTTTATTCCTATGGAAGTTGTAACTTCCTATGATAGTTACAACTATGATATTTCTAACTAATTTTAATTTTGATTACCATGAAGACACTTGGCAATTAAAAAGGCCACTTGTCAACTACAGATTTTTTGTCTCCATGGTGTCCACTTGGCAACTGAATGGACCACTTGGCAACTCAATGAGACACTTGTCAATTGTAGCTTTTTTATCTCTATGGTGGTTGTAACCACCCAAAATAGTTACAACCTCCTTACTTGTTGGGCAAGTAATCTCCTAACTTGTTGGGCAAGTAATGTCTCATAACTTGTTGGGCAAGTTATAACTTCCTTAATTGGGAGAGAAGTTAGCTAAGATATTTTGAAATATGTAACTACCTTTTAAACCCTATAAAAGGGCTTCTTGGGTAAGAGGGCTTACATGAAACACTTGAGGTCATACATTGTGAAAGATTTCTTGTAAGATGACTGGCTAAAGAAAAGATTTCAGTCTCTTTGTCATTGTCCTGTGAGTTATGTTTTATTTTTATTTTGTTTAAATTGTTTAGCTAGTGGTTTAGATAGTATCATACTTTGCAAGTAATTTTGGGATTTTTAGATTGCTCTTATTGTTCTTGTTGCATAATTGAAAAGTTCTATTAAAATTTTTCCATAGAAGTGCTTGTGTTTGAAAGCCTTAAGAGCATTTTAGTAGTGAATTTGATTATTGTGCAACGTATAAGAACTGCTATTGGGATTGTTGTAAGAGAGCCTCTGCTTGTAGTCATGTCGTTGAACGACTCAATAGTCAAGGGGGTTCAGAAAATCTTTGGTATTTTGATGGGACCAGAATAGCTTCTTTTATCTTTAAAGTAAATCTCTATAGTATTTCAATCAGAAATTGTCAAGTCTTTTGAAGGTTCTGTTGAATGCAATTGTTGACATCCATTATCTAGCAAAAATGGATTCTCGTACGTGATAGTTTACGCAACAATTTTTAGTAGCATAGTAAGATTGTCTTGAAAAAATTTCTTATTTGAGCTTTGGAAGTTTGAACAATTTGTAGATATTGAATTTGGGATAGCTTTATTGCAAAGTGTTTACTCGTATCATTTTACCTTGTTTAAA